>ML824293.1:0-20233 GCA_009831015.1 Picea engelmannii | reverse complement strand
GAGAGATATGTGTGAGGATTTAAAGGGATTATATTTTGTAATAATGGGAAATAGGTTGAGAGAATAGTGGATCTGTAATAATGAGATGGTTATCTTATCTTCAAGGCTCTCATGTATAAAAGAGAGTACTCTCTCTTCATGAGGGGGGAAGGAGAGAATGCAATTAGGATGTAATTAGAATCAGAGTAGTCATTAGGATTCAAAAGAGAAAGGGATTCTCAGCTTTGATTCATATTCTTTCATTGTTATGCTTTCATGATTGTCATTTGATTACTTTTATGTAATTCAAGATAGGTTTATTGTGTGAGCTCACATATGTTATTTGTCGTTAACTCTTCACATGTTGTATTGATTTTCCTTTATGCAATTTCCTACTTTCCTAGATTAATGTTTCCTGCTTTCCTAGATTAGTTTCATTTCAGCAATTTAGATTAGATTACTTCTACTTCAGTCCTACATATACAGTGCATGTGCTTCGTAAGCCTACGAACCTAAAATTGACAAATTAAATGGTTGGGCAAATACTACAACGGAATTAAACGACAATATTTCTGCCTAACAGGTACAAGCCAAATGGCTCTCGCATGGCGTAGAATAATGAAGGCTCTCACGATGACATAGAGCATAGAGCATTGACATTCCAGTACTCTTGGCTCTTGCAAGCATAATGGCTCTTGGTAGATTAAGGATTAAGTAGGGAGAGCCTTTGGCCTTCAATGTTCCCGGTCTTTTGATCTCTGGTATATGTTGATTATGGATAGGTGTTCTAATCCTGTTTTGGTTTGGTTTGCTTCTCTTTTCTCTCCTCATGTTTCTATGATTCTTCGTGGTAGCAACTCCAGGTGTTCCACTGTTCACCAGATATGTGTAGTAAAGGTTGTTGTTGAAGTGACGAATTTCTATCATCAATTTATTTCGTAGGAGGATCATGACACCATTTCAGTATTGGAAGAATAAGTTAGGATGGTTAGGGCGTATAAGGAAGATGAGGAAGTGGAAGAACAAGTGGGCAACATTATTCTTGACCTAGGCTGCACCAAAACCAAAAATTCTAATTTTTTCATAACTTTGGAACTCTACTGGCACATTAAGAGTATGGTAGCTCTAGGCATGCTTCCTAAAGACCAAGACTTCAGACAGCTCAAGCAAAGAATGGAGCCTCTCTAGGAGCATAATGATGTGTTAATGACTATGGCTCAATGGCTAGTCAAACACCATGGCAATTTCTTTATGTTGCCTTCGAGTGGTCGGTTGCATACAAGATTTTCTTCAGTTGTTTTCCTCCTAAGAAATCACAAATTCAAATCCAGAGGGGGATAGGGTATGTATACCTCCGTAGACTTTACCAGTCAAATAGATTCGATGAGTGAAGGGGATCCATTGTCCCTCAAATAAAAGGGGGTCTCATACACCAATTTAAGATCACAAGCACCAAATAGTGTATGAGATCCTCTTTTCTCTTTTTATATGAAAAGAAACTCCAAAAAAAACATGTATTAAAAAAATAATATATTATTATAAAATTTAAATATATAAAATGAAAAACTATATATATATAATAATAATAATAATAATAATAAATCCATGTTTTCGTTGTATAATATAATAGAGCACATAATTTCAAGATAAAGATTTTCCCTAATAAGACTACCTCCCTCGTGTCTTCTTTCATGAAAGTAGGGATGATCACGATAATCATTGATTAGGCAAGTGGGTTTGACTCTATAATCTTTTAAAGTAGCAAAACATTCTGTTTTTGTTTTCAGGGCATACAGATTCTTCGGTTTTTATTCGACGAGTTTCTCTCGGACATTGCAGGTACATGCATACAGGCTACAGCACGCTTATCTCTGCTATTTTCTATCATGAAACTGCATAAACCCGAATTTTCATGGCTCATGTTGCTTGTAGTAGCAGCAAACTCATACATTCCCTCGTTTTAGAGAAATTGGGCTTATCATCTGAGAGCTTTTACTACCATTTCAGGAATGGTAGACAAATATTGTGCTCATCTCTTCATTTTTCTGGTGCTCCTGAACAACTATCCAATTGGTATTCTCATCAACCAAACACCAGTTTATTTACATGCCAATCCACTCTCAGCATCAACGATTATGCCTCCCTGTTACAAGCCTCCTCCAATAGCAAATCAATATATCATGGAAAAATACTCCATGCCCATCTGCTCGTCACTGGACTATGCCAAAACGTTCGTTTAGAAACCAATCTGGCTGCTCTCTATGCCATTTGTGGAACTATGATTGATGCACGCAAAGTGTTTGACAAAATCTCGGAAAGAACTGGATTCTTATGGAACATGATGATCAGAGGCTATGCCTGCAGTGGCCCCTGTGAAGAAGCCCTCAAGCTCTATTACCAAATGCAAGAGGCAGGCATATGGCCTGATAAGTTCACTTTCCCCTTTGTGATCAAGGCATGTGCTTCCCTATCCGCTATGGAAATGGGCACGGAGATTCATTATCACATACTCAGAACTGGATTCGAGTCAGATGTTTTTGTAGGGAATTCTCTGATAACAATGTATGCTAAGTGCGGGAGTATGCGCCTTGCCCACCAAGTGTTCGACAAAATGTCTAAGAGAACTGTGGTGTCATGGAATGCAATGATTGCAGGGTATACCCAGAATGGACATGCTAATGAGGCTTTGGCACTTTTACATGATATGCAACTAGAGGAAGTTACACCGGACTGTGCCACGATTGTGAGTTTACTGCCTGCATTTGCTGATTATGGATCTCTGCAAGAGGGTAAATGCATTCATGGTTATGTTATCAAGCGAGGATTTCAGTCAGATGGTCCAGTAGGAAATTCTCTTATATATATGTACAGTAAGTGCTGGAGTATAGAGGCTGCATGCAAAATCTTTGATAGAATACCCAATAGAGATGTGGTTTCGTGGACTGCAATGATTAGTGGATACTCCCATAATGGTCATTGCAATGAAGCCTTGGAACTCTATCGTCAAATGCAACTTGCAGGCATCAAACCTAATTCACTCACCATGGGGACGGTGCTCCCTTCGTGTGTTCATTTAGGAGCGTTGCAGCAAGGCAAGTCCATCCATGCTTGTAGTATCAGAAGGGGTTTTGACTCCCATGTTATTGTTGGGACAGCCCTCGTAGATGTGTATAGTAAATGTGGAGATATAGGACTTGCAAGCCAAGTGTTTAACAAAATGCCAACAAGAAATGTGGTATCATGGAATGCAATGATTTCTGGATGTGCTCATAATGGCCATGCGAGTGAGGCCTTGTCACTTTTCCATCAAATGCAACTGGTAGGCACAATACCTGACGAGGCAACCATGGTGAGTTTGCTACCAGCATGTGCTCTTTTGGCAGCTCTGCAACAAGGTAAATGCATTCATGGATACATATTCAGAATTGGTTTCGAGTTCGACGTGTGTGTGAGGACTGCCCTCATTGACATGTATGCCAAGTGTGGAAGTCTAGAAATTGCACGCCGTATATTTGAAAAAGTATCTGAAAGAGACGTAGTATTATGGAGTGCGATGATTGCAGGGTATGGAATGCATGGGTATAGTGCAGATGCTCTTGCACTTTTTTCTGAAATGCAGCATACAGGCTTGAAACCAAACCACGTCACCTTTACAAGTGTTTTGTATGCATGCAGCCATTCGGGTTTGGTTGATGAGGGCTGGAAATATTTCAATAGCATGAGCCGAGAATATTGCATCACGCCTGGGATGGATCATTATGCATGCATGGTTGACCTTCTTGGACGTGCTGGAAAACTTGATGAAGCAGAAGGCTTTATAAAAAAGATGCCATTAAAACCCAATGCTGAAGTGTGGGGGACCTTGCTTAGTGCCTGCAGAATTCACAAAAATTCTGAGGTAGGAGAACGTGTGGCAAGTTGCCTTTTTCACATGGAGCCTGAAAATGCTAGAAGCTATGTTCTCTTGTCAAACATCTATGCTGCAGCTGGCAAATGGGATGACGTAGCAAGGGTAAGGAGAATAATGCAAGAAAAGGGATTAAGGAAGACAGCAGGATGCAGCTTGATTGAAGTAAACAATAGGCTGCATGCTTTTGCTGCGGCAGATAGATTGCATCCTCAATCTAATGAAATTTATGCAATGTTAGAGTCCTTGGCTGGACAGATGAAGGAGGCAGGGTATATGTCTAACACAAGCACTGTCTTGCATGATGTAGAGGAGGAAATGAAAGAATACATACTCTGCAGTCACAGTGAGAAGCTAGCCATTGCTTTTGGACTTATCAGCACAAGTCCTGCAACCCCTATCCGGATAACAAAGAACCTCCGTGTTTGCAGTGACTGTCATATTGCTACCAAGTTCATCTCCAAGATTGTGAAAAGGGAAATCATTGTTAGGGATACAAGTCGTTTCCATCATTTCAACGAAGGATTCTGTTCTTGTGGGGATTACTGGTGATATCTACATTAACAATTAAAATCTAGAAGCTTAATTACAAAACAATTGTTCTTGCCTTTGCTAGCCCAGAATACGGCATCCGTTTGTAGCCTACTAGGTTATTTGGGGTCTTAAAGTCATATTTCATGATAAATTAAGGTGATGCAGGAACGTCTCTTGGTAACGCAAGAGAGGGGAGCTCTAAGCCATTGATCTCTCCATATCCGAAGACACTCAGCTGTGCAGTGTTCGGGGTATATGAGATTGACGTCAACCTCTTAATCCTCCGCAGGCAGCTCAGCTGTTGGATTGCCTCCCCCTATCCAACGGTCCACACAATTCCTTGACTTTTCTTTTTATTATTATGCATGTAATTTTGGATGGGACCTTAAGGTAAATGACGACATTTCCCATGAATTAATTAGTGGCTGGGCTGTTTATTGGTGAGGCCTTGGTTATATTTATGATGCTGGGTGGAACTTTAAGAGCTCAGAGGGGGGCTTTAAAAGTTTCGAAAGGGGAGATAAGCGAAAGGGAAGTAGAGGAGAAGAAGGAGGCGCTGGAGGAAATAGAAGAGAAGGAAGACAAAAGAAGTGGAGCAGGGGAAGAACCTAGCAACAGTAAAATATAAGAAATTTGGGTTATTTTAAATTTGTTGTGGGATTTCTTTTGAACTTTTGTAAGCCTAAGTGAGACTTAGATCAATGTGCACCGTCTTTTTAATGCTCTGATGAAGAATATTTGGCGTTGCAGTTACTAATAGCAATGGAAGCCCATTGAAGTATTATGCATGTAAATTTATAAAATTTGCAGTTTGATAGAAATGTTGGTTGTGCAAATTGACTTCCTCCCTTTGTATGTTTGTTTCTTTTAAGAATTGTGTGCTTCCGTTCACTTGTTATGTGCTCTAAGTTTAGATCTGGAAATTCTGGTGGTTATTGTTTGCATGCCAAGTTGGGCTGCACCAGCTTGGTAATAGAGCAAGTTTGAGACTTGCATGTGAGATTCAAAAACGATTCCAGCTAAGGAGAGCTCGCTGGATAGAATTATTGTGGGGAGAAAAACAGTGCTAGTAAAGAGAATTTATTGGATAGCACTGTAATAAGGAGAATTACATAAGAAAACAACTGTATGGCACATAGAATGGGAGTAGGAATCCCAGCATGGGACAAAGGGCAGTTAGAGGGGCTATTAATGAGATTACGGAGATGTTGAGGGCCATGTCAGTGAGAATGGATGCAACAGAGGCAGCACAGAGAAGAGGGGCAAAGGCTCCACAAGAAGAAGTTGAGGAAGTTGAAGCCCCAAAGGAGAGGCTTATCAAGGCATTTTGGAGAGGTAGGCCAAAGATGAAAACCCCTACCTACTCAGGGAGCTTACCTAGAAAAATAGATTGATTGGATTAGGGACATGGAGAAATTCTTCAAATTTGAGCAAATCAAGGACCCCATGAGAGTGAAATTTGTATGCACAAAGCTGAAGGGGTATGTATCGCTGTGATGGGATAATTTGGAATTGGACAAATAGGGAAAAGGAAAGATAAAATTAAAGCTTGGGTCAAGATGACTGCCAAGCTAAAGGGTGAATTTATACCGGTCGATTACTCTTTAAACCTGTTCTGTTTAAGAAGCTGCAAAACCTAAGACAAAAAGAGATGAGGGTGAAGGTATACATCGAAGAATTTTATACACTGTCCATTAGATAGTGATGAAGGAGATGAGGCTATTCCCAGATACCTTAGTGGCCTCCAATATGTTATTCAAGATGAGTTAAGTATGGTGCAAATTTGGTCTGTTGCATAGGCATATCAACTTGCCTTGAAGGACGGAGAGAAGCTATCTATAAAACAATAAAGTTCTCATGGTAAAGGAACAAGAGGTACAGGAAAGAACATGTTCGGAAGAGGACAAAGCAGCGAAAGGAAAGGAGAAGGCAGCAGTACAAGTGCCACAAACCACGATTCTAGAAGAAATTATGAAACTCCTAGAGGCTAAGGAACTCCTAGAGGTAAAAGAGGAAGATTTGGGGGAGCATGTTTCAAATGTGGAGCACAAGGAAAGAAGGATTATGAGTGTCCGGAGAAATAAAATGCCAACAAAAGGCAAGAAGGTAAAACTCATATTGCCCAAGGAGTGGAGAGCACAACTGGATCAATGATTGCAGATAACATTGATGAAGTGCAGCAAAAGTGTGGGGATTGTCTTATGTTTCAAAGCGTTCTATTGAAGCCAAAGCGTCAACTTGAAGAGGAAGAGTTGGAACAACAAAAGGCAATTTTTAAAATCAAAGGCAAGATTGGAGGCAAGTGTTGTTCACTTATTATAGATGGTGGTAGCATCAAGAACTTGGTGTCTAAGGAAGTTATTAAGAAAATGAATTTGAAATACACCTCCTATTTCATTGCCCATCGAGTCTCTTGGTTGCAAAGGGGACACCATGTCACTGTTTTAAGAAGTGTTTGGTAAATTAATGTCTTGGAAATTACCATGACCAAGTCTTACGTGATGTACTACCAATAGATGTTACCATTTGTTTTTGGGGAGGCCTTGGCAATTTGACCGAAAAGTTGTTCATGATGGAGTAAAGAATACTTTTTGGCTGGAGAAGGGTAGAAAGAAATTTAGGTTGTTGCCCATGAAAGAAGAAAAGGGAGACAGCAACAACAATAGTAAGTACAACGGTGGTAGTAAAGTGATGCTATGCACAACAAAACAGTTCTTGATAAAGGAGAAGACAGCAAGATGTTGCTTTGCCATTTTGTCAAAGAATTTAAGTTCAGAAGTGAAGAGAAGTGACATAACAACAAAGGTTGGTGAGTTCTTAATGGAGTTTAAGCAAGTTTCTTTTAGATGAACTATTGAATGAATTGCCACCCATGAGAGTATTTACCATTGAATTTCATTCAAGGTTCAAGTCTACCAAACAAAACGCCACATAGATTGACTCTAGCTGAAAGCAAGGAAATCAATAGGCAAGTCCAAGAGTTATTGGACCAAGGATTGATAAAAGATGGCTTAAGCCCATGTGTAGTACCTATTGTACTAGCACCGAAGGAAGGAGGAGAATGGATGATGTGCACAGATTTAAGGCCATCCACATTATTACCACCAAGTGTTAGTTTCCATCACAGAGAATGGATGATTTAAGGCATTGTTTTAGTGAAGGGAAGTACTTCATGAAGATTGATTTAAAAAATGAATATCACCAAATTTGTATCCTTGAAGGAGCTAAGTTGAAGATAGATTTCAAGACAAAGGAAGGACTATATGAATGGTTGGTCAAGCAATTTGGGTTGACGAATACACCCAATACTTTTACGAGGTTAATGAATGAAGCACTGAAACTTGACTTGGGTAAGTTTGTAGTTGTTTATTTAGATGACATTAATTTTCAGCAAGACAAAAGAGGAGCATATGAGTCATTTAGGGAAAGTTATTGAGTAGTTGAAGCATGAGCTCTCACAAATCTATGAAAATGTTCTTTCATGAAAAAAGAATTGGTCTACTTGGGATTTATGATATCTCAAGATGGGTTGAAGATGGATTCGAAGTAAGAGCCATTGTGAAGTGGCCAATTCAGAGAAGTAAATTTAAGGTAAGAAGCTTTCCTAGCTTAGCTAGCTTCTATCATAATTTTATCAGGAATTTTAGTGGTGTATGTGCACCATTAACAACATGCATGAGAAAATGAGAGTTCCAATGGAATGTAGCAATGCAAAAAAGATGTAAATTGTTGAAGAAGGTAACTAAGAAGCCAATATTGGCTTTGCCGAATTTTGGGAAAGTGTTCCAACTCAATTGTGATGCCAGTGGGGACAACAATTGCAATAGTACTTAGCTAAGAGGGCAAGCCAATCACATTCTTCAGTGAGAAGTTGAATGATGCAAAGAAGAAGTACTATGTGTATGATTGGGATTTCTATGCCATCATTCCGACATTAAACAAGTGGAGGCATTATTTGTGGCCCAAGGAATTTTTTATTTTGGCACCGATCATCAAGCACTGCAATATATAAACAACGAAGAAAAGTTAAATCGACAACACATGAAGTGGGTGGAATTCTTGCAAAGTTGTTCATTTTTGTTGAAGTATAATTCTAGGAGATCCAATAGGGTCGCTAATGCATTGAGCAAGATCGCATTATTAACTACTATGACATTGGAAATGGTAGGGCCAAAGGAAATGAAGAATTTGTATGGAGCTAATGTAGATTTTGCTAAAGCTTGGGAAGTTAGCAAGGAACCATGTATTGGTGTTCGAACTCCATTCTTGGACTACTTTATTCAAAAAGGATTATTGTTTAAAAATTAGCAACTATGAATTCCAAGAGTGTTAGTGAGAGATGTTACCCCCCCGTAGCCTAGAGGTAACTAGAGGAGATCATGTCTCATGGCCGACAATGAAGACAATGATCTCGTTGATGATGATGATCAGCATGTCCACACATGGCAACGCAGTAGACGCCCTCAAATTGCCTCTTCTACTTCAAATCAACCAAGCTCATCACATTAAATCACTCATTGTATGGGAGATAGTAAGCCAACATCACCATGAGGTATGTTAAGTCATTTTTTCATCCGAGGTGTTGTACTTAATATACTAGGCATGTGAATGGGAATCATCAGTTAAAGTTGGATAATGGATCATAAGCTTAAGAAGTTATGTTTGTTTCCTTGTTTCACCTTGGTGGCCAGCATCTGTGCCCTAGTATCGTGTTGTCACCCCCAAGGAAAAGGGGTGCTACTGGGGGGGCCTCACAAGGGTAACATTCAGTTTTCTCACCATACTTAACACTTACCATCCTGGAGCCTGTCGCGGTGTGCTAAACTTCGGTAATGGGTCATGGTTCATTCTCTCATGAGAAGAGGGGTTAAAGGCCTAGAGATTGATTGTAGCTACTAGCAAAAAATAATAAATAAAGAATATTGCTAAAGAAAGAAAGATAAAATAGCAAAGGACTCTCAAAACTCAGACCATACTTGAGTTCTACCCTTTTTGTATTCACCCCAGTCCCAAGCAATGTTGTTATAGCTTGAAACCTTATAAAGGGGACTTGCAAATATGATAAGAGGACAATTAAATGATAGATTAAGGGGTTGGAAAAACGTAGCACTTAGAAAGTGGTAACTCAAGAGCAAGCACACCCTCCACAAAGGCACTCATAGAAATGGACTCAATGACACCATAAGCCATGCGGTAACCCCAATACTTACCACTATCACACTTACTCTTGAAGGGTTCTTTTCTTTCTTGTTTCCCCTGAGACATATCCTTCTACTTGGGTTTTTTCTTTCATTGTTTTGGTTGGCACACCTAATAGGGTCTGATGAAGGTCTTCCTATATTCAAACTCGCCAACTTATATAAAGTCTTGAGTTAATGTAAGATTTGAAGGGGATACTTGATGTGAACTGTATATGTGGCTTATATATTAAGCAACATGTTACTTTCTATGATCTAAGGACTAATATATTTTATGAACGTTGGCTTTACTTGATTTTATACTTTGTTTTGATTTGGATGCACCTGACATGGTACTTTGAATGACTACCCGAGCTTTAACACAAGACGTTCCTTTATTGCAGGATATGGCACGTGTGATGCAGAGCATTGAGCCATTTGATGGCTTGACACACTCAACTACAAGCTCTCACATCTTCAGGACCTTAGACGACGAATAAATGGGCTTGATTCTGACAAATATGGTCATGATGGCACACTTATGGGCAGAAAGCCAATGTTCTGAACAATGCACCCACACATACCCAGCCATTTGATGGAGGACGTTGCATTTGGTTTGGCTTGGACAACATGTAGAGATGATGTACACCCTCCTCCACCATGGACGCTATCCTGCACACCTTTGGATGTTGGGCCTTTTTGATGATGATGTCATGCTAGGATTTGATGGGGACATTGGGGTTTGCTTGCCACATGGACACCACATGATGATTTAAGGTGGCATGGTAATTCTCCAACCTTGTTTGCATTTGGGATCATGACACATGGCCTTAGAAGGCCCTCCTTCACCTCTAGGAGGCTTGATGTCACCACATGTGTGGTTTTATGATTATTATTTGCATTTATTGTTATTGTAGAGGCTATTTTGAGGGGTCGGTCCCGCTTGTAACTTAAATTTATAACATTTTGTGGACAAAGTGCTAGGGTTTACCTTGTATAAATAAGGCTAACACTTCAAATCGTTTTTCATCATCACTTTTCTCTCACACTTGTGAGTGGGAGCTCTAAAAAAGTTTGGTATCTCTCTAACTTCTTGGATCCAGTGTGCTACTCTTGGAGGAGGATTGTTGTGAATGCTTTTCACTTTCTTGGATGATCTTTAGCTGCAACTAGGGTTTCGCTTGGCATAGCGACTTGAATAAGTGAGTAATTTGCTTTAATTGGATAAGTTTGCTCATGGTATAGTCATTAATTGTTATCTTATTGCATGTTACTTTGTTCTATTAAAACCCTAGGAATGAGACATAAGTATTTATCTCCTTTAATACTTTGTTTGTCCTAGTTTGGTGAAAGCATTAAGAGACCTAGTCTCCTGCTAAGATTCAAAATCCTAAGGCCCAAGAGGCTTTGCACCTTAGGGTTTTGATCTTAGTCATTTGATCATTGACCTAAGTTGTCTCGAAGAGGGAAAGCGGCATCTAGTGCCCAAGAGGCTTTACACCCTAGAAATTGCTCTCTTGAAGGTTTTAGTCCTAAGGTCCAAAAGGTTTTGCACCTTAGGGTTTAAACCTCATTCTTCTTGATTATCTAAGTCTTTCTTCAAGTGTTGCATGCTTGACTCCATTGCCCTAGAAAGTCAATGACACTAATCTAGAATTCTCCTTGTGGTGAAAACACTCTTAGAATTAACATTCTCTCTCTCAAAGTGATTTGACTAACTCTACTAACTCTAACCATAGCAAACGAATGATATTTATTATTGTTATAAAAGTTTGTTACAACCACTAGGGTTTACTTTAATTATTGCATACTTACTTGAAATAGTGGCTAAAGATACTTAGAATCATAGGCTAACAATTGGATGTTATTACACTTGTTGAAGGCTTAATTTTGATACTCAATTGCTATATTTTTTAGTACTTTTTCCTATTGTTGTTACAAAACATTAATTGTTGTTATGCATTGTCTCACTACTATAAGTTTGCAATAACAATTGGATTTATTGATTATCTAATGTCTTAGATGTCATCGATGAACTATATTGTTGAACTTAAGCTTACATTGAGGGGGAGGGTGAGGCAGTGAATCAATATACGATACTTTTTACTTTATTTAACCATTCATCAATCATTAATTAGCTAAGAAACAATAATCACATATAAACCCAAATCACAATGCACAACATGGAAACCAAATTGAGGGAAAACAATAAAACTTATCTTTATAAATAATTGTAGACACCAACCTACTCTTACAAAGATTGTAGGAACCAACCTACCAGAGACACCAATCTCCTTAACTAAGCACCATCTCAATTAGATGTAGGCACCAACCTATTGAAGACACCAATTAGCAGCACTTGTAGGCACCAACCTATTGTTACAATATTTGTAGACACCAACCTGCTAGAGACATCGATCCCCTCACCTGAGCACCAATTCAACAAGATATGTGTAGACACTAATCCAAGATCTTCATACACAGAGTACTTCTGACTTCACTTGCATGTTTCATACTTCAGACATAGCCTCAAACCCTAGTCACATTCATCCTTCATACCCTAGCGAGTCTCATAGCATCATTCCCATAATATGATCCTAAACTGCAGCATCACAACCTCAAAACAACGCACTTCGCAGCATCACAGACCTTCAGTGCTTCATAGCACACCTTAAAAACAAGAAAACCTCTCAGGCTTCTCTTGCACACCTTTAGATCCCAAAAAAACACCCTAGCTCTTTTAACGCACCTCAAATCTCTTTTGTGCACCTCATACTTGATCTCTTGCTTGGTTGCTCTCCAAATGTGCACATCTATCCCATATTTATAGTATTTATGTCCTCACTTTTAGGGCCGACCTGTAAAGATTAGCTAAGCCGACCTAAATTTTATGGTTGGGTTGTCAAACGAAAAAAATCACATATCATTCCTAGGGAGTTAGAAGGAATGTCATATACCTTTGGAAAGGTCTCATAATAAGATTTCCAACCATATAACCTATGCTCCCATTTAAGCTAGGTATCTAGGGTAAAAATGCCTTCAAGTATAGAGTATCCAAACTGAGCATCAAAAATCCAAAAACAATATTTCCAACAATCTCCATCATGCAATATTTATCTTGGACATCCATAGTCTTCCCTTGTCTTTGACATCAATGAAAACAATATTTCCAACAATCTTCCCCTTAAATGTCATTGATGGAAACCCTTAGTCAATTTTCATACTCCCATTCTTTGCAATTTTCCTCTGTCTGCAACTTCTCCCCCTTTTACATCAATGGCAAAGGGTTGCTCCCCCTAAGCTTGTGCTTCCCTTTACTAACGAGATGAGAGGGATATTACTCCCAGTTTCTGTTCCATACAACGCTTTTTTCTTTGACTTCGTAGAGTATGTATACACCACTTGAGGTTTTGCTTACATTTGTCACTAATCTTCATGAAGTTGATTTACTTATCTCACACCCTTTAGAATGAAATGTTAGGTTGTAACTTTGATCATACATTTGACTAACTCTTAGAAAATTGTGCTTTAACCCTTCAACATACAAGGCATTATGTGTCTTAGTCTTTCCATTATCAAGACTAACAGTACATTTTCCAACTATCCTTGCATAACCATTATCTTTAAAAGTAACACTGCCTCCTTTTTCTTCCTTCAAGGTGAGCAACTTGGTCTAGTCCCCTATCATGTGTTTTGAACATCCATTATCAATGTACCATTGATTCCCTTTATTTTTAGCATAAAGTGCAAGTCTGCATTCTTCCTTATTCTATTATTTTTGCTTCATTTTCCACACTTTTGTGTATTCTTTTTTATGTTTGGTAATAACATCTTCTCTCTTTATTATGTTGTTTCTACAGTCACATGCTATGTGCCCAGAGTTATTGCACTTATAACATTCAACTTTATAATCAAGTAGGGGAGCAAATGAATTGTAATTTCTATCAACAAACCCATGAGAACTTCTAGTTGTGTTGCTCACATAATTATTCTTAGTGGTTTTATAAGAACCTATGTTTATATCTCTCACGTGATTACTTCCTGCATAAGCTCTATAATCTATTGTTTTATGACCAAAATTATTGCAAGAAAAACAATAGCCAAGAAAGAGATTTTGGTATCGATTTCTGGAAGGTCTTCTTGGTGGAACAACTCTTTTGAACTCATTCTTATGGAAAGAATCATATTTTTGTTGTTCATCATTCATTTTCATGTTGTTGTTTTCATTATTGATAGAGCCTTTGAGAATATTAACATATCTTTAGGTTTTTCTTCTTTTTCCTTTTTTGATGGCTTTGTAACCTTAGTGCTTGCATCTCCCTCAGGGATCTTTTGTTTTTCATCATAGCCAAGATCTGTCTTGATGAATGTTGACCTTTGGAAACTGAGAATATTATCTAAGATTTTAGTACTATTTCCAAACCTCAAGCTTATATTCAATTGATCAATTGTTTTTTCTAGTTCATTTCTTAAGAAAACTATTACAACTTCTTGCAATTTTATTCCTTCTTTTTTTTTCTTTTTTTCTTTTTTTCAGTTGGTTTCTCACCACTTCTTTTATCCTTTGTGTCTCTTCTAGTTGAGTCTTTAGGATGATAGTTGTCTTCTATGTTTCTTCAATATCATGATCATCCTCTTCAAATTTATGCAATTGTTCTTTCTACTTTCTATTATTTTCCTCGAGTCTATCTATTTCTTCTAAGGCACTAATGAGTTCTGCTTAAATATTTACTTCCCCATCAATGTCTTATTCTTCTTTTGATTTGTATTTCTTATTGTCTTCATTTTGTTTATCATTAGACTTTGTATCCATGGCTATGAAGAGTAATTTTTCTTTGTCAATATCATAAACATGTCCATCACTTTCTTCAGACAAGGTATTATCCTCTCTAGAGTAAAAACTCTTCTTCTTAGTATACTTTCCTCTTTTGTGTATATAAGGTTTGTTTCTATTTATGTTCCTCTTTAATATTATTGTCCTTATTATTATTGTCTTCCCTTTTTGCATATGGACATTTAGCAGCAAAATGTCATACTCTACCATAATTAAAACATATGAAGGGTATCTTACCTTTGTGATTGTCAAATCCTCTTTTTAGCTTTCTCACAAATTGTGTTTCTTCTATATCTTATTCATGGCTGGAACAATCATAGAATTTGTGTCATTTTGTCTTCTTTGATGCTTTGAAAGTTGTTTCCATCTGTGCTAGCTTTTTTTTTTCTGTCCTCATCTCATATGCAATAAGAATCCCATGCAACTCATCCATCATTAGATTCTCTAGATCCTTCATTTCTTCAATGGTAGAGACCTTCACATCAAATATCAAGGGGAGAGATCTCAACGCCTTTTGTACAATCATTGGCTCTTCAAAATTCTCACCAAGTCCTTTGATGGTGTTGGCAATTTCATCCACTCAAAGAAAATAAGATACAACGTTTTCTTCGTCTTTCATTTTCAAACTCTCGAACTGTCTTATGTAAGTTTGAAGCTTTGCCTTGTTAACCTTGTCATCACCTTCATAGATGTTTGAAGTTTGTACCAAAATTATTTTTTTGATCCACAATGCATCACCTTAACCAACTCATATTCTGATAGACGAGACAAGATGGCATTCATGGCTTTTGCATTATGTTCACTAGGATTCTTCCCGGTCGCATCTGTTGGAGTTGTTGAGGATGTATAATCATTCACGACTGAATTCCAAATATCAAACCCAAGATCCATTAGATAAGTTTGCATCCTTATACTCCTAAATGCATAGTTTGTTTCGTCAAACAATGGACCCTTGTTTGTGAAGAAACCTTATTAACTAGCCATGTGTGCTCTTGAGATCTACCTTCCATTGGTTAAATTGTTTCTGAAGGAACTTGCTCTGATACCAATTGTTGAACTTATGCTTTTACTAAGAGGGGGGATGAATCAGTATATGATATTTTTTACTTTATTTAACCATTAATCAATCATTCAGTATATGAGAAACAATAATCGCATACAAACTCAAATCACAATGCACAAAGTTTAGGATGGAAACCCAATCGAGAAAAAACCATAAAACTTATCTTTATAAATGTATGTAGGCACCAACCTACTGGAGACACCAATATTCTCAACTAAGTACAAAATCAACAACACCTTAGACACCAACCTATTATTACAATACTTGTAGACACCAACCTGTTGGAGACACCAATCCCCTCACTTGAGCACCAAATCAACAAGATATGTGTAGAAACCAATCCAAGATCTTCAGACACATATTACTTCTGACTTCACCTGCATGCTTCATACTTCAAACATAACTTCAAACCCTAGTCACATTTAGCCTTCATGCCATAGCGAACCTCATAGCATCCTTCCCATAATTTGATCCCAGATTGCAGCATCACAACCTCAAAACAACATGCATTGTAGCATCACATACCTACAGTGCTTCATAGCACGACTTAAGAACAAGAAAACCCCTAAGACTTCTCTTACACACCTTTAGATCTGGAAAAGACACCCCAACTCCTTTAGTGCACCCAAGATCTCTTATGTGCACCTCAAACTTGATATTTTGCTTGGTTGCTCTCCAAATGTGCACATCTATCATGTTTTTATAGTATTTATGTCCTCACTTTTAGGGTTGACCTATAAATACTAGTTGAGCCAACCTAAATTTTTTGGTTGGGTTGTCGGACATAAAAATTCATATCTCCTCATTCCTAGGGAGTTAGAAGGAATGTCATATATTGTTGGAAAGTTATCATAATAATCTTTCCAACCATATAACATATGCTCTCATTTGAGTTAGGTATCTAGGGTAAAAATGCCTTCAAATATAGGGTATCCAAATTGAGCATAAAAAATCCAAAAACAATATTCTTAACAATCTTCATCATGCAATATTTATCTTGGACATATGTAATCTCCCCTTGTCTTTGACATCAATGAAAACAATATTTCCAACATATATAACTTGGTAATTGTTTATTTTATGTTTTGGATTGTTTATTGTCTCGTACATGTGAACCAATTACCTTGTTACCTTCCTTACCTTTCCTAGACCTAGACCTAACATCTAGGTGACCAAGATAGGGGGTTGTAGGCTTGGTTGATCTTGTTATTTGATCCCTTCAGGTCACTAGGGAATCCTCTCTTGTGTTAGACTTTATTCCATCACTAAAACGAGAGAAGTATCTACTAGTTAAGTGACAGTTGTAGAAATTTCCAATTGTTACATAGATAGGTATCTTGTGGAGGCTTTGCACAAGTACAAATCCTGTGATAACATTTTTTCATTGTTACAAGGAAAATATCTTTATGGCTAGGGGTAAACCACAACAGAAGGAACGACACCTAGAAATCAACTCTAATCCCAAGTATGCTATATAAACGAAATTCTAACAAGACAAGGCTAAGAGCCTACCTCGTCTAGACGTTCAAATAAGACCATCATTGAGCACACAACTCAAAGTTTTATATCTGCAACTTGTCCTCAACAATAAAGATACGCAATCATATGGTGATAATATATAATGTCATCATATAAATTAGCATAATCCATTAACATACATGAAAAATACTCCCATGGAATAGTAATTAAAATATTTGCAAGATATCAATTAGACGAGAAATAGTATTTCTATTAAAATAATCAACAGAAGTACATAGCTGGCAAACTTATGTAACAACACATATCAGAACCGAGAAACTAAGTCCCTCCATCTAGGCCTCCACCACTTCAATCCTCCACAAAGGAAAGCTCATATATAGGAGTCAATTTGGCTCTCCATCAAAAAGAAGGAAGAGCTTGGGGGCTTAACACAATAAGTTCAGACTTTCAAGGATAAAGGGATGCAGACTCAATATGAAGTGAAATTTCTCCAAAGTGTCTTTTCTCTCAAAGTTGAATTGTCGAATTATCCTCAAGGCTTGGATATGGCTCAATTTACAACCTCCAAATGGAACTGAAGGGCCGATTCAAAGTGTTTCCAGTATATGGAAGGTCAAGGATCATGGATCCTATGACATGGCATGAAAACCTGACATAATTTTTAATTTTTGAGCACCAAACATGATCTATGCGAGCTGTAGCGGAGAAACATGCGTATATGTTTGTTGTATCACTGATAGGGCATGTATATGTGTAAAAATGTGCATTTTTGGCTCTAGAATGAACAAAAAGGGAACTTCAAGTATGCAAAGGGTAATGGAAGGACATCCAAGCAAGTTTGCATGGAGTGAGAAAAAATTTGTTGTAACATTCGCCATTGTTGGGGAGAAATGAGTCATTCTTCCTATGAAATCCTTTAAGTAAGCTTACCCCAAAGCCTTATTATACAAGCTTACCTAGTGACTCCACTGAAGGAAGAATCATTTCCTTTACCTTTTGATGATCCTACCCTAGGAGATCATCTGGGGACCCCACTGATATAGGAGGGTGTCATCCTATTCCAAAACCTTTTCATATTATCAAATAACATAACTATGGCACCCTAGGATGAAATGTATCCCTCTATTGACTTTGAAAGCATTCTTGGATACTCAAATAAATGCGATATGGGATGGATGGAAAACTATCCAAAATTTGAGGGTCGGGTATGTTAGCACTCTATAAATTTTGTCTGGCTGATAGAAAAACGACATAGGTAACTGTTTCAATCAACTTTAGAGCTGAGGCACTAACCTGCTCAACTCAAAGAGGGATCTCTCGTGTCACTTGACATTTCTTTAGAAATTAGTGGCTAGATTTGTTTCATTTTGGGGGGTATTGTGAAGTTGTTGAAGAAGTGGGGGGTAACATTTGGGCTATGGAGTCAGAAATAAATAATGCAATAGTAGGTCATTAGAACTTATCTAGAGGAGAAAGGCTAAGTGAGGCAATGAGTCTGATTTTTCAAATTGAAATTTTCATGGCAAAAGACAATAAAGGAAAACACATGACTGCTTCAGAGAATATTAAAATGAATTTTGAAATATTTTAGAAGAGAAATCACATGAATTTAAATTGCTAAGTCTAGAGCATCATCAGATGAATTCCAAACTTTTAACTCTCCAATTTAAAAGAGGAACTTGCAAATGGAATTTTAAGGACACGGGAAACACACACTATGAAGGAAGACAAAACTCATATCACGGCCAATTAGAATCTTTTCATAAACAGTTCAAAAAATTGTTTCTGCATCATATATTCAGTTTAAATCCATGATTTTACAAAGTCTACCTGCAACGAGGGCAGGCCCCTTCCTCCTCTCATGCCTTCTATATCCTCGGGATGATATATATATATATATATATATATATATATATATAGGATTTACTTGTGGAATTCAAAACGATTAAACTTACCCATAATTATCAAAATAGAGGTCAGTTACAAAAAGGAATAATGTATAACAACAGTTCTCCTACTTTAAAGGGATCGTTATGAACAGGTCTGACATATCTGGGGATTTTTCCTTTGAACGCCATATGTCCAAAAAAAATTGGAACATACTCAATTCTACCTGAGAATTCATTCCAGCTTGGCGATTTCCTCCTTTAGAGTGCTCAACCAGGCTCGCTGATTTTCTCCAACGCTCTCAACCGCCTCAGCTCTGATTTTTATCTTTTATCATTTTATCCTTTTCTTCTTCATTGCTTGCTTGTATAGGTCGTCTACGTGTCCATTGATGATTAGGTCCCTCATAATAGGATTTAATCTGACCCCTAATTCTGGTTCTGTCATAGGGTCAGTATGGAATTTGGTTGCTAATATCTGCGCAATTGACCTTTCTTTCTTACTCATTGATAAGCTTGTCATGTTAGTTGAAAACCTTGTTTTACTGTATACTTTTTTATTGGCTTTGTCCGTGTTTTCCAACTTTGCAGAAACCACGATTTTTTTTTCTTAACTCTACAGAAATCAGGAAATCGATCCAGTTTGAGATTACTTCACTTATGAATGAGACGACGATTTCCCAGAGTAGAATAATGCCACCCATATTTGAAGATCGGTAGTCTTTGAGTCACAATCATGAATTACTGACAAGATTACTTGCAGGTACGTTGGTTTATCACACTTGGCCAATCTATTTCGAATGATGAGCCTTTGAGTTAGTTATCCAACGATGTTCACCTGACATTCTTCGAACGTGAAGTACCTGAACAAGTGATGTGAGGTGATTTGACTAGTCATCACCTTCCCCCACATGAATTATTGATTTGACATATTATACCACGTGACATCGGGGCTTTTGGGAAAATGGTTTCAGGCAAACTGTTTTTCTCCCCAATGTACCTCTGAGGGCGCCACACATCCATGAATAAAAGCACAGTAATTTTCCCCAACCTGCCTTCACATAATTAAATTTCGTGCTATTTCGTCGCCCGATATGGGTCTCGACCGTTGATCTAGGCTGCTTAAAGATCCACGGTCCATCGGATCCTCTCCTTTGTGCTCCTGCTATATTTGTCCACATGCTACCACATATGACCTGGACCTCCAAATCGCGCCATGTCTCTACATCGCTTTAGTCACCCGCTAAATATGAAACTAGGATTTCAAGTGTAATTGTTATGGTGATAACAGGGTCATTACTCATGTTGTAGAGTTTTTGAAATATGTGTGGGGATTAGAGGAGAAACATGAGGATGTACAAATAAAATTATTTA
>ML824292.1:89173-104418 GCA_009831015.1 Picea engelmannii | reverse complement strand
ATAAAGTCTCATTGGTTGGTATGACAGGTAAAATTGGTGAAGGATTTTATTGTATAAGTAACTTGTTTCACATAAGGTTCATCATGAGGCACACTAAGGTTGACACATTGATAGATAGTGGATCTCAATCTAACTTAATTTCAAAGAAATTGGTTAAGCAATTGGGGTTAAAAACACAGATACATCATAAGCCTTACACACTTAAATGGATAAGAAACAATCATCAATTGCACATAACAAAGAAGTGCACATTAAAATTTGCAATTTCATCTAATTTTGTAGACGAGGTAACATGTGATGTGGTGCCACTAAGTGAATGTGAAATGGTCTTAGGCAGTCCATACTTGTATGATCGTAAAGCAATCTTCTACAGAGCAAATAATCAATATCATTTAACCAAAGAAGGTCAAGAATATATGGTTCATGCTCATCATGTAAAGGAAAATAAAACTCTTCAAACTATGGAACAATTAAGAAAGGCGGCTCAAGCAAGAAACACACCTATAATTGTTTCAAATCAAGTAATCGATCTTCAATAAGAACAAGAGATGATTGTAGAATGGAAAATCAATCATATTTTGCTTCAAGATAAGCTTATGTCATGCAAGTATTATAAACATATCAGCTCATTTGTAGTCATATGTTTGATGCTATCATTAGTAATGTTGTCTACATGGATAATAGTGGCTTCAATAAGTTGTGACAGGGTACAAATGGCTAACAATATGCTGTCAGTTATCATGATTGTGTTACAGTTGATCTTGATGAGACAAGTGCACAGGACAGAGTTCAAAGACCTAGAACAAGCCGGGTGTCCTATCCCGAGCTTGATGACTGGTCAGTAACCTTTTGAGGACCAAAAGGTCTTTAGTGGGGAGGTGTGATCCAAAATTGGATCCAGGAGCTTGATGGGGCTCAGAAAGGCCTAAAAATCAAAGTTATCATAATGGCTTCAAAACAGACGTGTGCGTAGGCCTCATCGATACGAACCCAACACAACTTGAACAGGCTCAAACGAATGTCATATGCTCCAAATATCACGATCTGTTCATTTTTCCAAACAAGCGAAAAAATGATGACAATACAGTCCGTACAGTGCCGCGTGGTAGCTGACTGTACAGGCCATATGATCGTACAACTAACGTGGAAAGGCATAATTGGTGCTAACATGGAATCATCTGGAGGTGACACGTGGCAGGGTGACTGGGCATACGGACGGATGACGTGTCGTACAGGGGGACCAATCTGGGAGTGACACGTCTCACCCTTGCAATGGTGACATATGGCAGCTACATATGGATGACGTGGAAGGTTCATACAATCCGTACGACACATGACAAGTACAGGTGGCAGACAAGTGGACCATATAGCATTCGACACATGGCATGTTTTTGGAAAATGGCGTGGTGCCACGTGGCCCAAAAATGGGATGCCACATGCAACCCATGGATTGGTGTGTTGGTTATTGAAAAATGTTGGAGCGCATGAGGTTCGACTGCATGACCTATCCATCGGGAAAATGTTTTGGCATGCCAAGCTATTGAGCCCTCCCACGGGTGTTGCTTACAATAGAAATGGGTTTATTTGTATTTAAATTGCAATATATGTAATGTTCGGGCGGAAAAGGGCTGGGGCCTAGCCCCAACCCTAAAAAATACAACCCTTTCCATGTGACCTATTGACATATTATTCTGCCCTATGTTATGGCATGCACAATATTATGGAGATAGCCCTTGGTTTCGATGCTACAACAAGTATCTCGCCATGTGACCCGGTTCTCCATTGTATAGTGTGGGGATGTTGTTGGTTGGAGCCCGGTTGGTCGAGCTAGACTGACAACCAAGGGCGCACGAGAAAGGATTTAGATTGAGGGCCCAACAAGATAGCGCGTAGGTGTGGCCACATGCACAATCACCATAAGACCAGGGATGAGATCTAGGGGAGGCAACACACAAGGGTTATCCCATGGACACCTGGAGTGTGTCAATACGACCAGGAGAAAGTAAATAGGGGTCTGCACCCAAATTATGTGCAGAAAGTGGGTTTTCAACTATACCATATGATTTTTTTATGGATTTTTAGCCTTTTTGGAGATTTTGGTCTTTTGGGGGGATATTGGGCCCTTTTTTAGGCCAGATCTTGGGGGAAGTTGGGAGATGATTACCAACTTCAGATCTATATAAACCAGGTCTTCTTGAAGCCATGGGAGGACATTCAGAGCAGGTTTATGCTGAATATTTTCCAAGAAAAAACCATTTTTATGCATGGAAGTTGTTGAGGAGCGCACCTTTGTGGGCCATTTCTGGGAGCTCTGATCATTTGATTTTAGTGTCGTTTATTTTGTTGGGTTCTAGCGATCTGGTAGAACAAGACCAGATCAATTTTGCAACCTTTTGGCATTGCTGTGATGACATTTTAAAGCTTTGAACATAAATAATAAAGCCTCACCCACTGAGACAAAGGCCCGGAGACGTATGCGAGATTGTCGAACTTCGTTATCACTTTGGTGTTCTATGGTTTGTTGTTCTTCTTGCTTTATTTCATATATGTATATGTGCATATGGCTGTGATGTTTCTTCTATAATTATTCCTTCTTCATTCAGCTTCCTAATTGGTTAATAAACACATGCATAATAACTCAACCATTGTCATCTAAAAGATCTTTTCCGATCAAGTGGTATAAGAGCAGGTTGACATTTGGATTTGAGTTTTGCATGATTACCAGGGAAAAACTACATACTGGTGAAGACGATATTGTTTAAGAGAATCCATTGATTGGATTGAGAAAGATAAATTCTCAAAGCGAGAAGATGGCATTGGGAGAGAGACTTTCTCAGGATGAGAAAGAGTTTCGAAAAACTTTCTTCACCATGTTGGAGATGATGAAGGTTTTGTATGATGATTACTTGGAATGGAAGAGACCAAATCTAGGTGAATATTCAAAGGGAAAAAGTGAAAAAGGATAGGATCCTCCTCAAATTCCTCCTTCACCTCCATCTTCACCTCCTTCTTCTCCTTCTTCTTCAAGTTCAAGTTCTAAATCCACTACAAAGAAACATGGCCATAAACATAAGAATGAAATGCCTTTATTAAAACTTGATGTTAAATTTGAATTACCCATGTATGATGGTGAAGTAATTGAAGAGAGACTAGAAAAATTGGGTCAAACAAATGGAGGTTTATTACAGTGTGCAACAAATCAAGGATGAGGCCACACAAATCAAATTGGCATCATTGAGACTTGCAGGCACAACACTCATTTGGTGGCAAAGCAAGTTGCAAAATGGCATGCAACAAGTGGGTAATGTATTTCCATCATGACAAAGTTTCATTTATGCACTTAGGAAACAATTATATCCTTTGGGTTATAAAAATAAAGCGTTAATTGAATGGAAAGATTTAAAACTAAGAAAAGGACAAACAATGCAAGAATACACAGATGGATTTCATAAAATGGCATTGATGTTAGATATTCCTTTACATACCCAAGAAAATCTTATGAAGCATATAGGAGGTTTACCTGCACATATTCGAAACACTGTAATCATGTTTAGACCTACTAATCTTGATGAGGTTTATATTCAAGCGACATACATTGAAACAGGTAAAACAATTGTTGGTGTATCAGGGGAATCATCTTCAAGGAAAGAGTACAAAAGGAAGTGGCATGGAAAGAAGTCAAATTTAGTGGCAAGAAAGGAAGAGAATCCCTCTTGCAAGCATTGCAAGAAAGAGGGACATGATGAGGACTGTTGTTGGCATTGGCATCCCGAGAAGAGACCAAAGTGGTTCAAGGAAAAGAAGGGGAGGCAAACAGTTGTAGCATCAACACGACCCATAGACTTGGGATCAGATTAAGGTGACGAATCTAAAGTCTCATTGGTTGGTATGATAGGTAAAATTGGTGAAGGATTTGATTGTAGAAGTAGCTTGTTTCACATAAGGGTCATCATGGGGCACACTAAGGTTGACACATTGATAGATAGTGGATCTCAATCTAACTTAATTTCAGAGGAATTGGTTAAGTAATTGTGATTAAAAACACAGATACATCATAAGCCTTACACACTTAAATGGATAAGCAACAATCATCAATTGCACATAACAAAGCAGTGCACATTAAAATTTGCAATTTCATCTAATTTTGTAGACGAGGTAACATGTGAGATGGTGCCACTAAGTGAATGTGGAATGGTCTTAGGCAGTCCATACTTGTATGATCGTAAAGCAATCTTCTACAGGGAAAATAATCAATACCATTTAACCAAAGCAGGTCAAGAATATGTGGTTCATGCTCATCATGTAAAGGCCAATAAAACTCTTCAAACTATGGAACAATTAAGAAAGGCGGCTCAAGAAAGCAACAAACCTATAATTGTTTCAAATCAAGTAATCAATCTTAAGCAAGAACAAGAGATGATTGTAGAATGGAAAATCAATCACAATTTGCTTCAAGTGATCTTATGTCGTGCAAGTATTATAAACATATTAGCTCATTTGCAGTCATATTTTTGATGCTATCATTATTAATGTTGTCTACATGGATGATAGTGGCTTCAGTAAGTTGTGACAAGGTACAAATGGCTAACAATATGCTGTCAGTTATCATGATTGTGTTACAGTTGATCTTGATGAGACAGGTGCACAGGACAGATTTCAAAGACAAAGAACAAGTTGGGTGGCCTATCCTGATCTTGATGACTAGTCAGTAACCTTTTGGAGACCAAAAGGACTTTAGTTGGGAGGTGTCATCTAGAATTGGATCTAGGAGCTTGATGTGGCTTAGAAAGGCATAAAAATCAAAGTTCTCAGAATGGCTTCAAAATGGACGTGTGCGTAGGCCTCGTCAATACAAACCCAACACATCTTGAACAGGCTCAAACGAATGTCATAAGCTCCAAATATCATGATCTGTTCATTTTTCCAAACAAGCAAAAAAATGGTGACTGTACAGTCCATACAGTGCCACGTGGCAGCTGACTATACAGGTCGTACAACTGTACAACTGACATGGTAAGGCACAGTTGGCGCTGACATGGTAAGGCATAGTTGGCACTGACGTGGAAACATCTGGAGGTGACACATGGCAAGGTGATTGGGCGTATAGACAGATGATGTGTCGTACAGGTGGACCAATCCGTGAGTGACATGTGTCACCCTTGCAGTGGTGACTCATGGCACATCCGTACGGATGATGTGGTGGGTCTGTACAATCTGTACGACATGTGGCACTTGGATGGCATGTACAGGTGGAAGACAATTTGACCATTCAACGTTCAACATGTGGCATGTTTTGGAAAATGGAATACCCATGGATTGGTTCGTTGGTTATTGCAAAATGTTGTAGCACATGAGGTTTGACTGCATGACCTATCCACCGGAAAACATTTTGGCAGGGTCGGGCTAGCCATCCTGCCCACGGGTGTTGCTTACTATAGCAATGGGTTTATTTGTTTTTAAATTGCAATATATGTAATGTTTTTTGATGTTTGGACAACATCGAGAAGACATTCTCTAAAGATAATAATTAATAATATAATTATTATTGATTATTCAAGGGATGCATCCTTTCATGGATGGTCACCTTATGTTCCCTATATATGGAACACTCATTATTGTAATAATACATCGAATATCGATCATATTTCATATGAAGTAAAACCAACATGGTATCAGAGAAGTACTGGGCCTCACTCCCTAATAGGAGGGCCCAGGTAAAAAGAAAGAAAAACTAACACCTTCAAGGCAGAAAATGACAGGAGAGGGTACTTTGCAGTCGTGGAGAGAAACGTGGAGTACAATAGTCGAAGAGAGGTGGAGGAGTGTATATTTTGTCTGGACAATTTTGAAAATGGCGAGCGGGCTCTATTTCTGCTACCGTGCTTGCATTATTTTCACACAAAGTGCATTGACCCCTGGATCCAGCGTCATTGCAGGATTCGACTTCATTCCAATTTCCCTCGTTATAATAAATGATACAACAACTTAGATATTTTATCTAGACGATTTTGAAAATGGCGAGCGGGTTCTATTTTTGTTGTCGTGCTTGCATTATTTTGATACAAAGTGCATTGAACCCTGGATCCAACTTCATTCCAATTGCCCTCGTTGTATGACACCCATACAAAGAGCATCTCAGAGGAACTGATGTCTGCTTTTACATTTTATCAACATATTTGATTTCAATGTTCATGGAGAATGCATTGCCCCGTGGATTCAATCTCGATTCCAATTGCCCTATTCATCTATGGATAGATGAGAGAAAGTGATGTGGATGGATCAGAGAAATTGTTATTCGATAACTATCAGTATAACGCCAGGATCCTCATAATGCACACAAGACTAGTAGAGAGTTTCGAACTCGCGATTTCAGATATAACAAAAGAGAGTTTCAAACTCGCGATTTCAGATATAACAGACTGTTTAACAATACACTCCATACACTCCATCACCCACTGTTTTATATACAGGAGAGGTTTATATACATGGTCAACATGGGAATAGAAATAAAGTTCTTGAACTCTTTCAACGGATGGAATTTTTCAGGCATTAAGCCAGAGAATATCACCTTGGTTGGTGTTTTGTCTGCATGCAGTCATACAGGCCTTGTGGATGAAGGTCGGTGCTATTTTGTATCTATGTCCACATAATGGTCATTAACCCCAAGAATAGAGCTCTATGCCTGCATGGTAGACCTTCTTGGCCGCTTCGGGTATCTAGACGAGGCAGAGGATCTTGTTAACAATATGCCAATTGAACCAAATGCTAGTGTTTGGGGAGCTTTGCTTGGAGCCTGCAGAGCTCATGGAAACATGGAGACAGGAAATCGTGCTGTAGAATGCCTTTTTCAATTTGGAACCACAAAATGCAGGAACATATATCCTGATGTCACATTTGTATGCCATGGCTGGCAGGTGGGATGATCTAAAAAGGATGAAAATGATGATGAAATAGAGGAGGGAAAATAAGCAGGCATGATGTAGTTGAATTGAGATCAAGAATAGTGTTCATACATTTGTTGCAGGGGACAAATCGTACCCCCTAACGGAAAAGATTTATGCCATGCTTGATCGAGTTATGGTGCAGATAAAGCAGCTAGGCTTCAACACACAGACGATCAAGATTGTGTAGACTTCATCCTGACGTGCCTTAGATGATCAGATGAATGAACCAAGACATTGGTGTCATGAGGAAACCATGATATGTCTTCAGGGACAATGGTTCCATGAGGAAACCTTGATGTGTCCTAGAGAAGACATTGGTTCCATGAGGGAACCTCAATATTCCTTAGATATGTGTCCCACGAGGGAACCATAGGATGGAAGGAATGGACACAGTTCATGAGTGAAGCTTGAATTTAGAAACTTTAGAATATTTGGGTGTCTAGTATACATTCATGGAAGAAACCTACATGGACTTGTAAAACTCTGTAGGAGGCAGAAAGACATGTAGCTCCTATTTCATGATGTGGCTCATACATTGAATATCAATCATATTTCATATGAATTAATACCAACAATGTTTGAGTGGAAAAGGGCTGGGGCCTATCCCCAGCCCTCGACAATACAACCCTTTCCATGTGACTCATTGACATATGCTTGTGCCCTATGTTATGGCGCGCACAATATTGTGGAGTTAGCCCTCGGTTTTGACGCTACAACAAGTATCTCTCCATGTGACCTGATTCTCCGTTGTATAGTGCGAGGATGTTGTTGGTTGGAACTCGGTCGGTCATGCTAGCCCTTCGACCAAGGGTGCACGACCAGGGATTTAGATTGAGGGCCCAACAATATAGTGCATAGGCATGGCCACATGCGCCATCACCATAAGACTAGGGATGATATCCAGGGGGGTCAGCGCACAGGGGTTTCTGATTAGCCCATGGACACCTGGAGCACACCAATATGACCATAAGCTAGTAAATAGGGGGATGTGCCCAAATTATGTGATGAAAGTCGGTTTTCAACTATACCATATGATTGTTTATGGAATTTTAGCCTGATTTTTGGAGATTTTGGTCTTTTGGGGGATATTGGGCCCTTTTTTAGGCTAGATCTTGGGGGGATGTTGGGACATGGTTACCAACTTCAGATCTATATAAACCAGGGATTTTTGAGGCCATGGGAGGACATTCAGAGCAGGTTTATGTTGAATATTTGCCAAGCCAAATCCATTTTTATGCAAGGAAGTTGTTGAGGAGCGCACCTTTGTGGGCCATTTCTGGGAGCTCCGATCATCCAATTTCAGTGTTGTTTCTTTTGTTGGGTTCTAGAGATCTGGTAGAACAAGAACAGATTAGTTTTGTAACCTTTTGGCACTATTGTGATGACATTTTAAATCTTTGAATAGAAATAAGAAAGCCTCACCCACTGAGACAAAGGCCCAGAGACGTAGGCGAGATTGTCGAACTCTGTTATCACTTTGGTGTTTTATAGTTTGTTGTTCTTCTTGATTTATTTCAGATATGTATATGTGCATATGGTTATGATGTTTCTTTTATAATTCTTCCTTCTTCATTCACCTTCCTAATTGGTTAATAAACACATGCATAATAACTCAACCATTGTCATTTAAAAGATATTTTCAGATCAAGTGGTATAAGAGTAGGTTGACGTTTGGATTTGAGTTTTGCATGATTACCAGGGAAAAGCTACATCGTGGTGAAGGAGATATTGTTAAAGAGAGAATCCATTGATTGGATTGAGAAAGAGAACTTCTTAAAGCAAGAAGATGGCATCGAAAGAGGAACTTTCTCAGGATGAGAAAGAGTTTCGAAAAAATTTCTTCGCCATGTCAGAGATGATGAAGGTTTTGTATGATGATTACTTGGAATGGAAGAGACCGAATCTTGGTGAATCTTCAAAGAGAAAAAGTGAAGAAGGAGAGGATCCTCCTAAAATTCCTCCTTCACCTCCTTCTTCTCCTTCTTCTTCAAGTTCAAGTTCTAAATCCACTACAAAGAAACATGGCCATAAAAATAAGAATGAAATGCCTTTATTAAAACTTGATGTTAAATTCGAATTACCCATGTATGATGGTGAAGTTAATGCAGAGAGACTTGACAATTGGGTCAGACAGATGGAGTTTTATTGCAGTGTGCAACAGATCAAGGATGAGGCCACACAAATCAAATTGGCATCATTGAGATTTGCAGGCACAACACTCATCTGGTAGCAAAGCAAGTTGCAAAATGGCATGCAACAAGTGGGTAATGTATTTCCATCATGACAAAGTTTCATTTATGCACTTAGGAAACAATTCTATCATTTGGGTTATAAAGAGAAAGCGTTAATTGAATGGCAAGATTTAAAAATAAGAAAAGGACAAACAATGCAAGAATATATAGATGACTTTCGTAAAATGGCTTTAATGTTAGATATTCATTTACATACTCAAGAAAATATTATGAAGTATATAGGAGGTTTACCTGCACATATTCGAAACATTGTATTCATGTTTGGACCTACTAATCTTGATGAGGTTTCTGTTCAAGTGAAATACATTGAAGCGGGGAAAACATGTGTTGGTGTATCAGGGGAATCATCTTCAAGGAAAGAGTACAAAAGGAAGTGGCATGGAAATAAGTCAAATTCAGTGGAAAGAAAGGAAGAGAATCCATCTTCAAGCATTGCAAGAAAGAGGGGCATGATGAAGATTGTTGTTGGCAATTGCATCCCGAGAAAAGACTGAAGTGGTTCAAGGAAAAGAAGGGGAGGCAAACAGTTGCAGCAGCAACACGACCCACAAACTTGGGATCGGATTCAGGTGATGAATATAAAGTCTCATTGGTTGGTATGTTAGGTAAAATTGGTGAAGGATATGATTGTAGAAGTAACTTGTTTCACATAAGGGTCCTCATGAGGCACACTAAGGTTGACACATTGATAGATAGTGGATCTCAATCTAACTTAATTATAGTAGAATTGGTTAATCAATTGGGATTAAAAACACAGATACATCATAAGCCTTACACACTTAAATGGATAAGAAACAATCATCAATTACACATAACAAAGTAATGCACATTAAAATTTGCAATTTCATCTAAGTTTGTAGACGAGGTAACATGTGATGTGGTGCCACTAAGTGAATGTGGAATGGTCTTAGGCAGTCCATACTTGTATGATCATAAAGAGATCTTCTACAGGCAAAAGAATCAATATCATTTAACCAAAGCATGAAAATAAAACTCTTCAAACTATGGAACAATTAAGAAAGTTGTCTCAAGAAAGCAACACACCTATAATTTTTTCAAATCAAGTAATCAATCTTAAGCAAAAACAAGAGATGATTGTAGAATGGAAAATCAATCACGCTTTGCTTCAAGATAAGCTTATGTCGTGCAAGTATTATAAACATAGAATCTCATTTGCAGTCATAGTTTTTATGCTATCATTAGTAATGTTGTCTACATGGATGATAGTGGCTTCAGTAAGTTGTGATAAGGTACAAATGGCTAACAATACGCTGTCAGTTATTATGATTGTGTTACAGTTGATCTTGATGAAACAGGTGCATAGGACATAGTTCAAAGACAAAGAACAAGTCAGGTGGCCTATCCCAAGATTTATGACTGGTCAATAACCTTTTGGGGACCAAAATGTCTTTAGTGGGGAGGTGTGATCCAAAATTGGATCCAGGAGCTTGATGGGGCTCAGAAAGGCCTAAAAATCAAAGTTCTCGGAATGGCTTCAAAACTGACATGTACATAGACCTCGTCGATACAAACCCAACACAACTTGAACGGGATCAAATAGACGTCATATGTTCCAGATATCGTGATCTGTTCATTTTTCCAAACATGAAAAAAAATGATGACTGTACAGTCCGTACAGTGCCATGTGGCAGCTAACTCTACAAGTCGTAAAACTGATGTGGCAAGGCACAGTTGGCGCCTACGTGGAAACATCTGGAGGTGACATGTGGTAGGGTGACTGGGCATACGAACAGATGACTTGTCATAGAGGTGGACCAATCCAGGAGTGACACATGTCACCCTTGCAATGGTGACACATGGAACATCTGTATGGATAACGTGGCAGGTCCATACAATCTGTATGACATGTGGTAGGTACAAGTGGCAGACAAGTGGAGCATTCAATGTTCGACACGTGGCATGTTTTCGGCAAATGGTGTGGTGCCACATGGCCCAGACATGGGCTGTCACGTGGCACCCATGGATTGGTTCGTTGGTTATTGAAAAATGTTGGAGCGCATGAGGTTTGACCGCATGACCTATCCACCAGGAAAACGTTTTAGCAGGGTCGATCTAGCCATCCCACCCACGAGTGTTGCTTATTATAGCAATGGGTTTATTTGTATTTAAATTGCAATATATGTAATGTTCTGGTAGAAAAGGGATGGGGCCTCGCCCCAACCCTCGGTAATACAAACCTTTCCATGTGACCAGTTGACATATGACTATGCCCTTATGGTGTGCAATGTATTGTGGAGATAGCCCTCGGTTTCGACGCTACAACAAATATCTCGCCATGTGACCCGATTCTCTGTTGTATAGTGTGGGGATGTTGTTGGTTGGCGCCTGGTCGTTCGGGCTAGTTGCTGACCAAGTAGGCATGACTAGGGATTTAGATTGAGGGCCCAACAAGATAGCATGTAGGTGTGGCCACATGCGCCATCATAATAAGACCAACACCAAGATCTAGGGGGGCCAGCGCGTAAGGGTTATCCAATGGACACCTCGAGCGCGCTAATATGACCAAGAGCTAGTAAATAGGGGGTTGCACCAAAATTGTGTGCAGAAAGTGAGTTTTCAACTATACCATATGATTTTTTATGGATTTTTAGCCTGATTTTTGGAGATTTTGGTCTTTTGGGGGGATATTGGGCCCTTTTTTAGGCCAGATCTTAGGGGGAAGTTGGGAGATGGTTACCAAATTTAGATCTATATAAACCAAGGATTCTTGAGGCCATGGGAAGACATTCAGAGCAGGTTTATGCTGAATATTTTTCAAGCCAAAGCCATTTTTATGCAGGGAAGTTGTTGAGGAGTGCACCTTTGCGGGCCATTTCTAGGAGCTCCGATTATTCGATTTCAGTGTCGTTTCTTTTGTTTGGTTCTAGAGATCTGGTAGAAAAAGACCAGATCAATTTTGTAACCTTTTGACACTGTTGTGATGACATTTTAAATCTTTTAATAGAAATAAGAAAGCCTCACCCATTGAGAGAAAGTCCCAAAGACGTAGGCGAGATTTGTTGGATCATGTTGTCAATGATGTCAATTGTTTGATTGATTGATGTCAAGTGATTGATTCATGTCAAAGGATTGATTGATTGAAGATTGATGTAATATAATATGTATTTTCCTTGATGAGAATGCATAGATGAAGATGGATCAATGAGTTTTCATTGATATGATGAAGATAGATCAATGAGTTGTCATTGATACATGATGGAGATGGATCGTTGTCATTTCATTGGTATATGATGCATTGCTGGAAAAATGTATAGATGACTCATTATTTTCTTATCATGATTGATAAGGTGCACAAATGGATGAACTCCAAAGTGGTCCCCTTATGGTGAAATCCATCACGGGAAGACGCTTTACGGATTGAGTTATCCTAGAAGAATGGTTGGAGGACCCATGCTTGTATGTAGAATAATGAGATGAAGATCAAGGAAATTGTTGGTGAAACTATCCTAGATGGATAGTGTTTGTCATGTCATTTTAAGTGGTATGTGGAATGTCACATAAATCCTCATGGTTTGAGAGTTATGGCCTTACGAAGATGAAGGACCCCCACATGAAGACTTGAAGCCCCCAAGGTCAAAGAAGTCAAAGTGACCTAAAAGAAGAAATCATTATTTAGATGATAAAGTAAAGTGACAAAGTCAAGGTGGATTATTTAAATAATAAAGAGAAGTGACAAAATCAAGAAATGATAAAGTAAGGTGACAAAATCAAGAAGGAATATTTAAATGATAAAGTATTGGAGAACCTTCTATTTATGGAAAGTGTTTAACCCTAAAAATAAGGAAAATAGGTTAAGTGACCTAAAAGAAGAAATCATTATCTAAATGATAAAGTAAGGTGACAAAGTCCAGGTGGATTATTTAAATAATAAAGAGAAGTGAAAAAAAACAAGAAATGATAAAGTAAGATGAGAAAATCAAGAAGGAATATTTAAATGATAAAATATTGGAGAAATTTCTATTTATGGAAAGTGGTTAACCCTAAAATAAGGAAAATAGGTTAAGTNACCTAGAAATGGGTTAAGTGACCTAAAAATGGGTTAAGTGACCTAGATGATGAAAGTATAAATAAGATAGCAATGGTCTCTTGTAGATCATCCTTTTTGTGGATCAATGGAGAGCTTCTTGTGAGAATATCTTTTGGAGTATTGATGGAGAGCTTCTTGAGAATTTTTGGTGTGGAACACTTGAACATATTGAAGATCTATAGGTGAATGAGGTAACCAAGGATATCTAAGACGAATTTCAGAAGGAAGGTGAAGAAAAGAGGGCCGGAATTGAAGGGAGGATAAATTCTTTTGAAGACGCTTTCTAAGGTATGTTATTTACAGGTCATCTCACCATTTTCGCTATAACTTTTTTTCTATAATGATTCAGACCATGAAATTTCTATTCCATTGAGAAAGAATACCCAAGTATCTGTGGTAAAAAAATCATCTTGTGGGTCGTTGTATTTTGGGAGTTACACTCCGTGGAAAATAGGGTTTGTGGCTAGTCTTGAAACTAGTAAAAAACAGGTGTTTTGGGTAAAAACGTCATAACTTCTTCATAACATATCCAAATTCAGTGAGACCAAATGTGTTGGTTAGGGTACAGTCTTTAGTATTTTTTTTAATAGTTTCATATCAATTCAATGAATATTTTGTGCGGGCCATATTTTCTGTGGGCCACACTCTACAAGGTCGCTCTCTAGAATAAGCCAGAATTCAATAAGGTATGCCATTTTTGCTATAAAACCTTTTATGAGAAGTTACAAGTAGTAAAACTTGGATGAATTTCATAAAACACACTAAAGAACATTTTGTATCAGTTTCAGATCTTTATTCATTACAGGTACAAATTTATGATTATTTCAAGTTGGGGTTGTTGACTAATCCAAAACTAGTCATGGTTGAGACAAGCAGTTGATGAGTTGGCACATACATGGGGTGTATAGTTGATGATGTTGGTACATATTGATGAGTCATTGTTGATGAGTATTTGACACATGATTGGTATACACTTGTTACATGGTTGGATGCACTTGTTTATGGTACAAGTTGATTATAGGTTGGTGCATGGTTGATGCACTCGTTTATGTTGACAGATTGATATCTATTGAAGATTGTTGCCTTATCTCAGTTCATGCTGAGAATGCAAGATGAGTCTTGCATATAGAGCTGGTGCTCTTGTAGATTTGTACTCTATTCAGTTGTTGTTGAAAAACCCCCGGATTGAAGTCCATAATAAAAAAGAAAAATTGTACATGCATCTTGTGTTCTTTGTGGAGATGATTTGTTGATGATATGTTGTTGATATATGTTGTTGATATGTATTCACATCTAACTGGTTATAAATGAAAGCAATGAGTAATGAGAAAATGTTGAATGTTAACTAAGGAGTTTTTGTGTAAGAGGGAAATTTTGGGAAAAAGATCCCCACACTCATTCACCCCCTCCCCCCATCCCCCCCTCTAAGTGTGGTAGGTGTGTCCAACAATTGGTATCAGAGCGAGCCTTCACTACAAGCCTTAACAAGCTTGAAGGAGATCCATAAACACACAAATGAATGATGAAATACCAATCCTTGATGAGGAAAACTATTCTACTTGGAGAATATAGATGAGAGTGTATTTGAAGACAATGGGAGCAACTATTTGGAAGGCAACCATTGGTGGATCAGTTCCGTTGAAGAACAAGTCAAAGTTTGCAGCTCAAAGAGAAGGAAAGAAGAATGATGCATTGGCTCTCAATACCATTCTTAGTGGACTTTCAAGCCCTATCAAAGAGGGCATGGGACAATGCACTTCCGCCAAGGATCTATGGCTAAAGCTAGAGGAGACATATCAAAAAAAGAAAGAAGATGTTGAAGACCACTCCGTCAAGATTATCAAAGGTAAAGAATCTATAAATCTTGATTGCATATGTGATGATTTTAAAGGAAAAGAATCATGTGATGATGTTGGCAAGAAGGAAGATATTGAAGATACTTCAAATGAAGGTAAAGAATCTCCAAAGACTCTTGATTGCATTGATTCAAAATGTGATGAT
>ML824292.1:64903-77635 GCA_009831015.1 Picea engelmannii | reverse complement strand
CTCCTATATATTGATGGAATTCTCATGGAAAAGGTTAAGCAAGATTCATTGGAGAATTGGTGAAAGAATTGTGTGAAGGACCTAGCTTGAACAGGAGCTTGGAGACTCTAGCAAGTCTATCAAGAGGATTTGACCTTCTTCATGCAAGGATTGAGCAAGTGTGTGTGTTGGAGCCAAGAGCCACCGAAAGGAAGCTTGCGACATCAAGGCGATCAGGTTGTAATCTTCTACTTTCAATTAATATGATACAGTGGCATGTCCTTTTCCCATAAAGCTATTCTCACTTTATTGTGTAATTCCTTGATCATACACATAAGTTGACAGTTGAATATATTTTGCTATCTTCACTTTGGTTGGTTTGTGTTGTCTTGGTCTTGACCTCACGAGAGCACCGAAGCGAAGCGAGAGAAACAAAGAACCTAAGAAGCGATACAAATGTATGTTACTTGTTCCTCCCTACTAGCTAATTCAATGGTCAAAACTTAGGGAAAGAGTCATGTCCTGTCCTGTTTTGTTCTAGATCCAGGTGGATCTAGGGAGATCTGTTAGTGTTTGCACCTACCGATTAGTCCGATAACCAAATTGGCGACTCCACTGGGGACATAACCCGTTTTCTTTGTGGTTTTTGGTATTTTTCCTTGGCCATTTTCTCTTGCCTTACCTTTCTCCATTCATATCAATCTCTGAGTCTTCAGGATACCCTGATAGACCCTCTGAGTCCAGAGGCCTCTTCAAATTTTGTGTCTTTTTCCAAAAATTTGATTATTTTCATACATTCTCGCACTGCACTCCACAGTGGCCTGCGAGAACATACTGAGTTCGCACTCTGCTTTTAGGTTCAGTGCGAGGTTCTCGCACTCTGCTCAAATATCACCTGCGAGAATGACCTATTCTCGCACTGTGTAATACTCTCAGCCTGCGAACCCTTTTTTTCAAAATTTTGGCTTTAAGACTTTTGCATGATCAACTGCCCAGATCAGTTTAGGTTCCTTACAAGAGCTTCTTGGACCATTGGTTGATGTTTTCTTGTCTTCGTTCTTGTGCACGAACAGTCTTAGGAAATCAAAGGCTCTTCCTGTCACTTTTTTCTTGACTTTCGTTTCTTGACTTTTCTCTGCAAAGATATACTCCCCGATTTTGGAATCTGAGTGTGCTTGTTTGGTTAAGAACCGACGATCGGTTGAAAGTTGAGCTTCTTTGTCTTTATCATTTGCTTAATATTTGAAAGATCACTTTTCTCATGCAATTGAAAAGACTAGTTTGGTTTGCTTGTTATTTTTGTTTCCATTGAAAGAATGGTTTGGGTTTCTATCTATTGCTTGTTCATTAGTTTTTGATTTTATACACTCTCACCATCATGGTGTAGGTCCTTTTTGAAAAGTTAACAAACGTTTTTCTTTCAAAAGAATTTTCGTCTTCGAAAGTATTGAAAATCAATTGTTGAAATTATTGAAAAAGAAACAATAGAGAATTGTTATTTTGGCGTGATTTGTTGCAATTGCATTTTAAAGGAAATTGTGTCTTGTAGTTCAAGTTTGATCTGAAAAACTTCTCTTTCCCTCCCGTACATAGGATTCATTGAACAAAAATTGCTATTTTTCATTCTTATCCATGCATCGTTGGGTCAGAGTCTTATACAACATTAGTTTCATCTCCGCTTCCTTTGAGTAACAACAACTCTTAATAACACTGTGCAATCATAAAATTTAACTAGTAACTCTTTTCTAGGGCTCTATTACACCAACATTTAGCTAGGCTAGCGCTTTGGAATAGGTAGAGAGATACACTCTCCAAAGAAAAAAACACACAATAACATCTTGTGTTAGGGAGTGTCAAATTCCATTTACAACATCTTGTCCTAGGAAGCCCTTCTCACACAAGGGTTAAACACAAGGTCGCATTGATATTGACAGAGTTACTCACCCTGCTTTGTTGATATCGGTGTAGAGATTGCACGTATTATGGGGATCACTCAGAGGTATACCCACAATGATGAGTGAAAGCTTTTTGAGTTGATTTCGGGCTCGATACCCTACCCTTGCGTGTGGATCGGACTGTCGACTGTCCCCCCAGGATTTATTGTTTTCAGTGGTAACCTTAGCGGCCTCTCTTCCTAGGGTCTTACACAAGGTGACTGTGAAGGGGAAAGTCTTCACGGTACCTGGAATCGACGTTGGCCAAACTCACTCGGGCTCCTTGGAGGGTATACCCATGATTATGTGTGGGAGCTTGCACCAGGGTGTAAGTCCGTTAAACAGGTCATTAGCGTAACTTTTCCACCCTCGCCCAGCCCCTTCTCGTCTCGTTGTTGCGACGTTGTATTTCATCACCAACTAGTGACTTCGGAATTAGAAGGTCTTGTTTTCTTGGTATTGCTTCTTAGATTTTGTTTACTAGCGCATGTTGTTTGTTTACCAAAGTTGACCATACGATTTTATTCTTGAAGTTTGTCACTCGTTTACAATAGCTCCTCCACGTCGTTCATGTAGAATGCAAGGTTTATCTCCAGAGCATATGGAAGGTTATCAACCCTTGCCTACAAGTTCACCTGAGGGCTCTCCTCAGCAGAGTGAAGTCCAAGATGTTACCACACCACAAGTGGAATGAACTGACTCTCTAGAACATTTCTGAATTACCAATACTCGAGAGGACTTTCGAATTCACCCCAATTCTGAGCGACCATTTATGCGACTGAATTCTTCCAGAGACTTAGTTGTTACATCTTCTGGATCACCGGTTGGACCCTTTCCAGGCATAGAAGGCCAAGATCCTTTTTGGTCTACGGGTGTTTTTCGACGAGACCTTTTTGGTCCAGGCTCACCTCTGATTTTCGAAATCACCCCACCTGTGATTTCTGAAATCTCTAGTCCAGAGACAGTATCATTTACTACCGCCTATCACTTTCTTGGTATAGACGCCCCATGATTTGACCACATCTTGACCGTCCCTATCGACATGGCCCATCACACAGATACTACGAGTGTTCACACCGTGTTTACTTCGGTTAGTCTCACTCCAATCAACACACCGCGAATGCCCAGCGTCACCCCGACACTACCACCTAGATACCATGCGTTGAATGCTTCCATTCCCACTCCTACGCAAACCCCATCTGGCTCTCCCAGTGGTCCTTCTTCTTCGGGGCACTCTCTTCCTGGCTTTATTCTGAAACTCCCTCAATTTCCTTTTGGAGGACCTTCCTCATCTTCTACTGGCAGTCTTAATCCTAGTGGCACTATTCTGTCATTCACACCAAATTACCAGATTCCCGTCGGTGGACAATTTCACCAAGGTGGTATGAATCAACCCCCTCTCAGTGAGCAAATTCCTCTTGGAATGCAAATCCCAATTGGAACACAACCCCAAATTGGAACACTTCCCCCAATTGGAACACCACCTTCGATAGGAGGACCGACCCCACCTTATGGACAAAACATACCTCCATCCTTGGCCCAGTATTGGAATCATCTAATACAACATCCTCCTCAATCGACTGGGGGGAAACAGTTTCCAGTTGCGTCCGTAATACCCCCTAGTATGGGCCAACCATATCCAGGTTCGTTCAATCCTATTTGGGGCTCGACTGCTCAAACTCACGTCCCTGTTCTAGGGTACAATCCCATGAGCTACTATCCTCTTCAACCCCCACCGAATCTGCCTCGGTCTTCACATTATATGCAGACTTCTTATGGTTCTACTGGTTTGCTGACGGGGCTTCCTCCCCAAAGCCACTAGTACTCGCAAGTGAATCAACAGTTACCCTTTTTGTCCACTTTGGATCTTCCGGATTTGTCAAGGATTTTAAATTATCCAATTCGTCACTCTCCCCAATGGCCTGCTATACCAGCCAAGCTACCATTGGACATTCCTAAATTCGAGGAAAAAGCGGGGGAGGACCCAAACAATCACGTCATGACTTTTCATCTCTGGTGTTCATCCAAATCATTGATGGATGACTCTATTCGCTTACATCTTTTTCAACGAACCCTCACAGGTTCTGCTGCAAAGTGGTATATAGAATTACCACGAGGTTTCTTCTCTGATTTCAACACCCTAGCTATGGCTTTCCTCACACACTACCAGTTACCGATTCGTTATGAAACGGGGACCGAGATTTTGAGTTCTTTCAAACAGAAAAAGGCCACTCATATATCCGATCACATTCATGAGTGACGACGGAGACAACGTCTCATTAAACTCGAACTCCCCGATCAGTTGTTGGCAGAGTGGTTCACAAAATCATTTGTGAACGACATCGGTCGTGACATCGCCATGGGTGGAGTAGTCACGGAAGAGCAGGCCATAAGTCGTGCTCAATACCTTGACCTCGTTTACTCGCAAACGGGTACCCTTTACGACTTACTACTCGACTTACCTTGTCCTTCCACTTCTGCCACTTCAACTACTCCATCTGCTTCGCATGCAGCCGACGGTGTGATTGGCACTTTCCAAGCCCAACCACATTCTGCCTCAAGTGCAAACCCCAAACCTGCTTCTTCTAATGTTCAAAATGTTTCGTCTCCTACCCCTCCCACCGACAAGACTTCTGAGCTAAGTGCAGTTCAATCTACCCCAACCGATAAAAACAAATCCAAAAAGGGAAGGGGTAAGAATAAGGAGGACAAAAATACTTCTCAAGTAGAGCGAAAAAAACTACCCCTGTTGACGATCGGGATAAGTGCAAACCTCGATACCCTTGTCTTATCTGTGGTGATGATCACTACACGAAGGACTGTCCACGACCCGTCGAAGTCACTAAGTTCCTTCAAGGAGCTCCAAAACCACCTGCTCTGGCCATTTTGTCCCAACCCTTCTCGTCTCAACAACAGGCTCAGTTGGTCATTCATGACCAACCCTCATCTTCTACTACATCTTATGTACTGATGTGTACTGGTGATTCAAACCAAAATGACATTGCACTCACCACTCGAGCCAAATATTATTCTCCCTCTAAAGAGAAGGTTGATGATCTACCTCCTTCCTCGGTACAACCCTCTCTCGCGACTCCACCTACTAATGGTCCTCTTCATCTCAAACGACCGAGCCTCGACACAGTTATTCGACCCCCCCCAAAGGGAATTGTTCAGAAATTGGCTTTCAATCCTCATGCTCGTGTTGCCCAAAACTACAACATTGTTGAAGATTTGGCCCAAGCACCTTCTGCGATGTCAGCCCTCGAAGTCCTTCAAAGTTTTCCTACACAACGGAAGGCACTGTTGAAAGCTATCAGTGGAATTGATCCGACGGATACAAATTTAATAATTTTTGACTTGGAGATCACATTCCAAGGTTAACCCCTCAACTCGTGTTCCAGATCCAAGTGATTGTCTCTGACAAAAAAAATTGTCGAACCGTTATCGACGAGGGTGCCTCAACGTGTGTCATGTCTCTTACTTGTTGGAAAGCCATTGGTTCTCCCCCTTTGAACGAATCCCAGAACACTCTCAAATCCTTCAATGGATCTGGTTTTAAGCCCTACGGTGTCCTTCCTTCGTTACCCATCACGTTAGAAGGCAAAATGGTCCAAGTCGAAGTGGAAGTCTTTGACGCTCCTCTTGATTACAATCTTCTACTTGGCCACAGCTGGATCGATTCCATGCGTGCAGTTGTGTCGGCCCTTTTTTGAGTGGTATGTTTCCCACATCAAGGGAAGGTAGTCATTGTCGACCAATTAGACTTCTTTAACTCTGACACCCGTACTAGCAAAGTACCGTTCATCGCTAAAACCCCATCGGGGTATGAGAACGTCGGTGTAGGCCTTCTCAAAGACTCTTCGTTAATGGGCACTTTCCCAATTCCACCGCCCGATGTTCCACACTTGTCCGTTGCTTTGATCAACATGATCTCCACCTCGATTCACGAACTTCCTGCGTCTCATGACCCCTGGATAGTACCTGACCCTAGAGATTATCTTCGTTACAGCGACGGAATGTCGTTAAGTCGGCAACCCCTTCTACCCCTTCTCTTGGTGAGTTATCTCCAGATCCTTTCCGTGTCATTTTTCCCACTGACGAGATGATCATGTCTATCATGGAGGACACCCCTTGGGACGATGGACATCATCGTTCCATCCTCTTTCTGGAGCAATATACCATTGAGAACTACCAACGGATATCGACCCCGTCGACTGTTGTCGTCATCTCAATCGTTCCCGGGCCCACACACGATGTGTTTTCCAAAGGGAACTTAAGCAATATCTCACCCACTATTCCTCTCGACATATCCGTCAAACCTGGAATCGTCGAAAATGTCCATATCGGAGCTTCATGTTCCCTTGACGAAATAGTCACCTACACCTCCCTTTTCAAAGATTTTTGTGACATCTTCACCTGGAGCTATGAAGAAATGTCAGGTATCGACCCTGACATTGTCATACATGATATCAAGACATACCCCGACGCTAAACGCATCTGGCAACACCTTCGACCTGTTCACCCATGTAAAGAGGCTGCTATCAATCTCGAAGTCGAGAAACTTCTCAAAGTCGACTTTATTTATCCGGTGGCCCTCACTGACTGGGTTTCCAATCTTGTCCCGATCGATAAGAAACAAGGCACAATTCGTGTATGCATTGATTATAGGGATATCAACAAAGCTTGTCCCAAAGACAAATTTCCTACCCCCTTCGTCGATCAGATTGTCGACGATTGCGCCGGAAGTGCAATCCTCTCTCTCATGAATGGCTTCTCCGGGAATAATCAAATCAACATTGTTCCCGAGCATCAACATAAGACTTCTTTTATTTGTCCTTGGGGTACTTTTGCCTATCGGAAACTCCCTTTCGGTCTCAAGAACGCTGGCGCCACTTTTCAACGTGTTAGCTCTTATGCTTTCCATGATATCAAGCACATCGTTCAACCATATCTGGATGATTTTCCCGCTCACTCAATGCGTCGAGTCGATCATCCAACCCACCTCCGAGCCATTTTCGTCCATTTTCGGTTCTATCGTATACGTTTGAATCCTCATAAGTGCGTTTTCTACATGGAATCTGGTCGTCTTCTAGGTTTTATCGTTTTGCGTCAAGGGATCAGGGTGGATCCTTTAAAGGTTGAGGCAATCCTTAGTCTCCCTCCTCCTTCTACACTTTGTCAGTTACAAAGTTTGCAGGGGAAAGCAAACTTTCTTCATTGTTTTATCCCAAATTACGTTGAGATAACTCGTGGATTTACGTGGTTATTAAAAAAGGGGTCTGAGTTCGTATGGGATACTATCGCCAACAATGCTTTCAAAGATTTGAAATTGTCCCTAACGCGTGCTCCGCTTCTCTTTCCCCCCGATTACAGTCGCGATTATTTTATTTACCTTGCTTCCTCGGATTACACCATTGGTATGGTTCTCATCCAAGAGGATGATGCTAACGACGAACATGTGATTTACTACTTGAGTCGAAGTCTAACGCCTACCGAAATCAAGTATTTACATGTCGAAAAATTGGCCTTGGCAGCCGTCCAAGTCATCCAACGTTTCCTGCACTATATCCTCTCACGCAAGACTACAATGATTTCTAACTGCAACCCTATGCAACACATTCTCACACGTCAATTTCTAGGGGGAAAATACTCCAAATGGATCGTGATACTCCAGGATTTTGACTTGGAATTCAAATGTGCCAAGTCTAAGAAGTCCTTAGTGTTTGTTGAGTTGATATGAGACTTTCCATATTCTGAAACGGAAAATGTAGCAGCTGATTCATTACCCAATGAATCCCTTTTCCTCATCAGCACTAATGATCTTTGGTATGGCGATATCATTATATATCTCCAAACCCAGACTTTCTGGCCAACTTTGTCCAGTACTGACCGACGTTGAATACGATACCAAGCTCGTCAATATATTATCCTTGGGGATACTCTTTATCGTCGGGGGATTGACTCTTTTTTTAGACGCTGCCTCACATTCGACGAGGCTGAGAGAGCTCTGAATGACTGCCATTCTGGAGCCTGTGGTGGTCATATGTCTGGGTATGCTACTGCCCAAAAGATATTACGAGCAGGGTTTTTTTGGCCTTCTTTATTTAAGGACTGCATAACCGTCGTTCAAAAATGCCATGCTTGCCAGACCTATAATAACAAGATACGGTCTCATCTCACTCCTCTTCACCCTGTGGTCTCCGTTGGTCCCTTTGCGAAATGGGGCATCGATTTCATGACATGTCACCCCCACTCGGCCGGGGGGCATGGATACACCATTGTAGTCGTAGATTACTTTACGAAATGGGCCAAGGCGATGCTGACATTTGAAAACACTGGAAAGACCGCAACATTATTCATTTTTAATCACATCATAGCTCGTTTTGGTGTTCCCCAGGCTATCGTCATTGATCATGGTAGCCACTTTAGAAACTTCATGATATCCGAACTTACTGAAAAGTTGGGTCTTCGTCATAAAAACTCAACGCCCTATTACCCACAAGCCAACGGCCAAGTCAAAGAAATTAACAAAGTTCTCATAACTATGCTCTGACGAATGATAGGGATTAACAAAACAAGTTGGCACACAATGTTGTTTTCAGCATTGTGGGCTTACCGGACATCTGTCAAGTCCGCTACTGGGTTTACACCTTTCCGGTTAGTCTATGGTTTGGAAGCCATTCTTCCGATTGAATGCGAGATACCCTCTTTAAAACTAGTTGTCGAACTCCTACCAAACACTTTTGCTGAGGAAGAACGTCTATTGTATCTTATGCGATTAGACAAAACTCGACGCGATGCCACCCTAGTCATAGAAGCTCAGAAAAAATGTGTCAAGGCCCAATACGACAAACATGTCAAGCCTCGCGTTTTCTCCGAAGGAGATCTCGTTCTCCTTTATGAACAAGATCGAGATATGCTAGGAGCTGGAAAATTCGAAGCTATGTGGCGAGGTCCTTATATCGTTCGACAAGTTTTGGAAAAAGGGGCTTATGAGTTAGTAGATTACGATGGTATCCCTTTGAGTGAACCCAGGAATGGGTTGTACTTGAAGAAGTACTATGCATAAAATCTCATGTGCATGAGTACTTGTATTTTTATTGTATCATATTTCTTGTGTGTTACTATAGCTTGCTTTTGTCGTTATCTAGTCTCTGCCCTTACGTGACGTTGTGTTTGATTTCCATATGTCGGATTCTTCGCTACACTACATTGGCTTCGTTGATGGCGCTAGTCGTAGTACTCAGAACCTTGCTTCCGCTGCATGGGCAATTTACGCCCCTACAAACAAACTTGTCTCCTTACGAGGTGTGTGTCTCGGCCGTGCGACCAACAATATTGCAGAGTATAGCGTCGTTATCGAATTATTGGTTGATGCTATCTCGCTTGGAATTCGTCATTTGGTTGTGCGACTCAATTCGCATCTTGTAGTACTACAGTTAAGTAATGTCTATACTATTCGAAGTCCTACTTTGTTACGGGTGTATTTGCGAATTCGCCTCTTGGAACGTTATTTTGATTATATTGAATATCAACATATTCCTAGATGTCTAAATACATTAACTGATGCATTGGCTAACTATGTATTAGACAGACATTTGGATCATTTGTAAATCAATCACATCAATTTTCACATAACACAAGATAAACCGGTAGAAGCCGTCTGTATATATAACGATCAAAAGAGTTTTTTACAAAAAGTTCTGTCCAAGGACCAAAATGCCAAAATCTGAAGCTCATAGCTTCTACAAAATGACGTCATGGATGACGTTCATGGTAACACACGACTGCCCATGCAAATCTACGGAGCAGTCAACCAATGGACTCTGACACTCCTACTGTATGACGCTGATAGCGTCGTGGAACCTCTCCAAGAGGCATGTCTAGAATATCTGTTGTCAAATGCTCTAGGTTTTGTTCCACTGCTTGATAATCCTCAGCGTCCCATTGTGGCACTGGCGCTACCTCTCCTCGCCGATGAATAGGAGAAGTACCAGGAGGTTGGTAAGGTCCCACATCTGTGTCATCAAAAACAAATTTTGTATTTAGTCTTTGGACGAACATAGAAAAAACATTTGCATATGATAAAATTCACAAAAACATTTAAAAAAGAAAAAAAAATGTGTACTTCTTACCAAGCTCCCCCCACTGAGCATCCTCGGGAAGGACTAAGTCCAGATCTCCTCGAAAATCCAACCCGACATAAGCATAATCGTCGACCATCAGCATCTGTGGTCGCAACTAGTCGAAAAAGGTATCATCATACTTGATAATTGGTCCAGCTACGTGTCGGGCCATGAGCTGACACCATCTCAGCATTCTTGGATTTGTGGGAGCCGAAAAACTCCACTCAACCTGCAGCCTCAGTAACGGAACCCTCTCAAGAAATGACACCAACAAAGATCCGTACCTGAATTGCTTCAGGTCACCTCATTTGCATTTGGTCAACTACTTTTTCATGCTACAAAGCACAACATCTACCCAGTTAAAAACTTGAGGCTCAGTACACTCTATGGCATACTGAAAGAACTCTGGAGCACCATGTGAGAAGAAGAGCTCCCAGCCATCCAAGCAATGGTGAACAAGATAGTACGGAGGGTCAAATCCCGTACTCCCTAAATAGCTACTTTCCCTTTCTTCCTCTCTGCCTCGGGAACACAGTGTAAGCGGCAGTACTCACTCATGGGCAACCCACCACCTCTGCTACCAGTCAGGATCACATGGTACCCACGCCGTGACAGTCTTGTCAAGAAGTAAATGTCCTCAATATCTAAGGACAATGTGTGAACCCCTACATGAAATACTTGCTAATCGAGATCCCACATATGCACAAGGTACTCTAATAACATGATTTGGGCCCTCATGCCCAGGATACGAAAGTACTTCAGAAAACCACAGTTTCTCAAAGCGACAATGGTGGGTGGATGATTTCCAGCAATGGCATTATCTTCTTCGTGCTCCCTTTTGCGTCATTCCAGAACCATTGTGATGGCCAACTACCTGCATAAGAAGCATAAGAAAAATATTAATAACTCTATTCATAAATTGGTTCTCTTTCATTGAGCAAAACTTAAAAAAAAAATTATGCTTTGTGGTTCTTGCAGGTGCCTTTTAGGCACAGTGCGAGGTTCTCGTAGGCTACTGTGGGCTCACCTGCGAGAATGACCCATTCTCGCAGGTCCCGTGTAGCCCACCTGTGAGAATGGATGAGCGCCATAATAACCCCTAAAACAAACTCAAAATGATAGTTTTTACCAATGAAAATGAAAAATTAAACCATGAAAAAGTAGAAGATAAAGTGCCTACCTCACTGCCACTGACGGTTCATCGAATGGATGCGCGTAACTCCCACAATCTGATGTCGAATTTTGAGGGTAAAAGAGAGGTTTTGGGGCTCAAATAATGGTAAAGTGAAAATGATATGGTAAAAAGAGTTTTTACTTCTTTATATTAACTTTTACCATGTCATTGAATTTTTATAATTATTTATTTATCAAAACCTAAACCCTAATGCCCTTTTGAGTGTAACTTTTGCAGGCGTAACGACTTCGATGTTCATGTACAGGGATGCAGACATTTTTTTTCATCTTCATCGCATGTTTTGATTTTTTTTTATGGTTTTTGTATAAAACCTCGAGCTGGGTCTTTGTCCATTCTCACACTTGAAAATACATGAGAACGTGATCGAGCATACTTTTATCACTTTTTCGGGCTCAACGAGGTTATACGGAAAAAAAACCCCCCTGGAGTCCTCTTTAAGCTCTTTTCAGACTCTCTAAACATGAAAAGATAGCCGAGCGACCTTGCTATTTTCACGCTCGATAAAGTATTTGAAGAAAGCGTCTGTTGGGCGATAATTTATCTCTTTTTCGGCCTCATCAGACTATTTTATGAAAAAGGAACTGAGAGAGTTCTCTTTTAAGTGTTTTTCCAGACTCTATAATCATGAAAAACCTTCGAGTTTTCTATCTTTGGACTCGTTAAACAAACATCGACAGACCCGTCATGGGACCGAACCACTCCTTCTTAGGGTTCGTTAAACATACTCCGAAGGACTTATCCGAAGGATAAGGTTATATCAACAAGCATATGTTATCCTCCTCAAGCTTGCCTAAAAATAAAGAGGTACTCGCCAGAAATGGTGGGGGGGAATTTGGGAAAGGGATATGTTCTCATATTCATATTGATTAGCAGTAAGTGTCGCTCTTGAACATGACACCCCCTATTCATTATTTGAAGCCAGTTTGGGAAATCCATTTGTCTCTCATTCGATTTACTACAAGGTCATACCCTGTGTCGTCTTTGAGTCAATGCTACCAAATCATTGGTCGTGTCGTTTATATGTTCAAGAGAAGTTCATCTGAAACCTCTATTGAGTCGGCCATCTGCAGTTGTCCATTCTCTCCGTGTCAGCCTTCCCCGTGTCCAGTCCAACTTACATCATACTCTGTTTCACCTTCAAAATCTGTTACTCATTTTGTATCATTGATGGGGGATACATCAAGGCCCTCCCGTGATGATTTTTGTTTCGTCGACTTCATCTCATTATCCAGAAACAAGACTTAGAAATTCTTTGGTACCTTGGAACTTGCATGCCTCAATGGCAGGTTTCCTCGCTTTCGATAGTGGGTTTACATCATTGACCCCTGATCGAAAGATTCTGTCGAATGTTCGACTTCAACTCATTCATTCACACTCGATGGATTGTACTAGAGTACCTTGGGAGTCATTGACATTAATGGTGATTTCCCTCGCACTTGTTAACGGTTTCATCAATGACCGGTAATCAAGTGGTTTCTACCATGTTCGACTTCAACAC
>ML824292.1:24997-64341 GCA_009831015.1 Picea engelmannii | reverse complement strand
AAGCAAGATTCATTGGAGAATTGGTGAAAGAATTGTGTGAAGGACCTAACTTGAACAGGAGCTTGGAGACTCTAGCAAGTCTATCAAGAGGATTTGATCTTCTTCATGCAAGGATTGAGCAAGTGTGTGTGTTGGAGCCAAGATCCACTGAAAGGAAGCTTGCGACATTAAGGCGATCAGGTTGTAATCTTCTACTTTCAATTAATATGATACAGTGGCATGTCATTTTCCCATAAAGTTATTCTCACTTTATTATGTAATTCCTTGATCATACACATAAGTTGACAGTTGCATATATTTTGCTATCTTTACTTTGGTTGGTTTGTGTTGTCTTGGTCTTGACCTCACAAGAGCACCAGAGCAAAGCGGGAGCAAAAGAGACCCTAGGAAGCGATACAAAGGTATGTTACTTGTTCCTCCCTACTAGCTAATTCAATGGTCAAAACTTAGGGAAAGAGTCATGTCATGTCCTGTTTTGTTCTAGATCCAGGTGGATCTAGGGAGATCTGTTAGTGTCCGCACCTACCGATTAGTCTGATAACAACAAGGGACAAGCTTCGGATGAATCCTCTGAAAAGGAAATTGGAGACTCAGAGGGATATTCTAGTAGTATAATCAGTTCACATTCTCAAAGAAAATGGAAGAAATGAAATCATTCCAAAAGTCATAATCTTGAAGAATTTAGGAAGGCCAAACCACCCTCTTTCGAAGGAGAGATTAAGAAAGGAGAGGAGGTGGAGGCCTGGCTGCTTGGACTAAAAAAATATTTAAGAGTCTATGAATTCGATGTAAAATTGAAGGCCCGAGTAGCCACTTTCAACCTGAATGGAAAGGCTTCCATTTGGTGGGAAGACCTTAAGAATGTGAAATGGATTCATGAATAGGCCCTATCTTGGGAACGGTTTGAGAAATACTTCAGGAAGAAGTATCTTTCGGAAAAATATTTCGATGAGAATACTAAAGAGTTCTATGAACTCAAGCTAAGGAAACTCATTATAGAGGAATATGTCAGCATATTCCTTCATTTGTTGGCGTATGTACCCTACATAAAAATGGAAAAGGCAAAGGTGCAACGATTTATCAGTGGGATACCTAAGGACTATCAGAACAAAATTGATTTTGATGAGCCAAAGACCCTAGAAGACACTATCTGAAAGGAAAGATATTGTTATGAACATCTTGGGCTTCAGACATAACCTCACGAAGGCTGGAAGCAGAAGAATAGTTCAGGGTTCCAGAAAAAGGGGTTTAAACACCCAAGATTTAAAAACTATAAGAAGGATTCAAGGATGATCTTTCCTACCCGAAGTGTATGCCAGCAGAATTTTCCCTCCCAGAGCAGAAATAAACATTTTGGATCAACCCCAGGAAAGACTGATAACCCAAAGAAAGAACCCTTGAAATGTTGGGGTTGTGGAGAAGAACATCTACTGAGAGATTGTCCGCACAGACAACAGAACAGTAGGAAAATTTACAATGTCCAAGAAGCTACCATCGTCAATGACATGGCCAGGAGTATGCCACGAATTTATGCAGTCATGGATAATAAACAAACCGACCACCAAGCTTCAGTGGTGGAGATGGAAGGTATGATCACCAACCATCTAGTATCTATTTTAATTGACCCTGGTTCAAATTTGAGTTATGTGGCCCCTTAGGCTGTTGATAAGTGTAAATTATGGCCACATAATCATACTAAGCCATGGCTGGTACAGTTAGCCACTGGAAACAAAAGAAAAATAACGGAGGTCGTACCAACTTGCCAATTCAGTGTGGATGGATTTCCCACCCAAGTTAACCTTAACATACTTCCCCTAGGATCGTATGACTTGCTGATTGGTATGGAATAGCTAGTTTCATATAAAACTAAGATGGATTGTTACCACAAAACCTTAGAATGTGTAAATGAAGAAGGGAGAAAGATAACCCTCCAAGGGATTCAGAAGCCTGTCTTAGTGAGACGAATATCATCCCTCAAATGAAAAAGTATTGCAGAAAGGGATGTCCTCTATATGAAATACAAGTGTTGGAATCTGTTGAGGATGAAAGAACAAGCCTAGAAGACCACCCCATACTAAGAGAGTATAGAGATGTGTTTCCAGAAGAGGTATTGGGTCTACCTCCGAGAAGGAACGTTGACTTCTCAATAGAACTTTCACCTAGAGCAGTACCAGTATCTAGGACCCCTATAGGATGAGTACACCCAAGCTAGTTGAACTCAAACTACAACTAAAGGAAATGATGGACAAAGGCTACATACGGCCTAGCGTGTCTCCATGGGGAGCACCAGTCCTGTTTGTGAAGAAAAAAGATGGTACATTCCGATTGTGCATAGATTATAGACAACTCAATAAGGTAACCATAAAGAAAAAATACCCCTTACCCAGAATCGATGACTTGTTCGATCAATTGGGGGGTTCTACCATTTTCTCAAAGATTGACTTGAGATCTGGATACCATCAAGTCCGAATCAAGGATGAAGACATCCACAAAACTGCCTTCAGGACAAGATATGGTCACTACGAATTTGTGGTAGTACCATTTGGATTAACCAATGCCCTTGCCACCTTTATGTGCTTGATGAACATTGTACTCAGCAAATTCCTAGACAAGTTTGTATTAGTTTTTATTGACGACATCTTAATCTACTCCAAGAATAGAGAGGAACATGAGGAACATCTTAGAATTGTACTTCAAGTGCTAAGAGAGCATCATCTCTATACGCCAAATTGAGCAAGTGTGACTTTTTCCAGAAGCAAATACATTACTTCAGCCATGTCATATCTAAAAAAGGGGTAGCAATAGACCCTGACAAGATCAGATCCATCATGGAATGGCCTACCCCAAAGGATGTTTCAGATATCATATCCTTTACGGGTTTAGAAGGATACTATAGGAGGTTTATACAAGGGTTTTTCAAGATTAGTTGTCCAATCACTGCCCTCCAGAGGAAGGGGGTTAAATTCATTTGGACACCGAAATGTGAAGAAAGGTTTCAGTCACTAAAACACCTTATGACCCATGCACCCGTGTTGAATATCGTCGATCTCGATAATGAATTCCTCGTGTGCATAGATGCCTAGAAGGAAGGACTCAGAGGAGTCCTTATGCAAGAAGGAAGCGTAGTTTGTTATGAATCTCGAAAATTGAATGAACATGAAGTCAACTATGTGACCCATGATCTAGATTTGGCCGCCATAGTGCACACTTTGAAAATGTGGAGGCATTGCCTCTTGGGTAGGAAATTTGTACTTATGACAGACCACTGTAGATTGTGGCACCTATTTGACCAACCAAATCTCAATGCTAGACAAGCTAGGTGGATGGCCCTCCTTAGCGAGTTTAATTTAGAAATCAAACATATCAAAGGAAAGGAAAATAAGGTGGTCGATGCCCTTAGCAAAAGTATGAAAACAATTCACCTGGCAGCGGTGAGCACTTGTGAGACAAATGTCGGGGAAATATTCAGGAATGCACAAGAAACAGACGCATTCTTCCAGACCGTGACCTCGTACCTGTAGCAAGAACCCACAGGGCAAAAGTATGAAGGCTACTAGATGCTAGATGGAGGTCTACTAACTTACCAAAACAAGTTATATATTCCAAGTTAAGATGACTTGAAGAGGCTCATAATGGACGAATTGCACAAGATACCATACACTGGCCATTCGGGCTATCAGAATATGGTCACAGCCACCAGGAAACAATTCTATTGGCCTGGATTGAAGAAATACATAGCTGAGTATTTAGCTAAATGTCTAGAATGCCAGCAAGTTAAAGCAAAACACCGACACCCAACTAGATTATTACAAACTCTACTAATCCTGGAATGGAAATGGGAGACCATCTCCATGGATTTCATCACCGGATTACCAACATCAGCCATGCAGAATGATGCCATCATGGTAGTGGTGGATAAATTGAGAAAGTCCGCTCATTTTATTCCCGTCAAATTGACTTGCAAGGCAATAGATATTGCCAACATATTCATGAAGGAGATATTCAGACTACATGGAATTCCTAAGGAGATCGTATCTGACAAAGACACAAAATTTACTTCAAACTTTTGGAAATCCTTGATGGTTGGCCAGGAGACCAAATTATTGTTTAGCACAGCCTATCATCCTCAAACTGATGGGAAGTCGAAAAGAGTGAACCAAATATTAGAAGACATGTTGAGGATGCATGTAATGCATCAAGCTAAAAGGTGGGAAGATTACCTGCCACTGGTGGAATTTGCCTACAACAACGACTACCAAGAATCACTAAAGATGAGCCCTTTCGAAGTCCTCTATGGTAGGCCATGAAACACTCCAGTCAGTTGGATTAATATTGTGAACATAATTATGATTGGACTCGACATGTTGAAAGAAATGGAACAACAAGTGATTCAAATAAAGCAAAATATGAAAATCGCTCAGAATAGACAGAAACGTTATGCCGACAGAAAGAGAATTCAAGATGAGAGACCACGTTTATCTCATAGTTAGGCCCATGAAGAGTTCCCTGAGGATGGGAGCTTGTGCCAAGTTGGCACCCCGATATTGTGGACCATTTGAAGTTCTAGATAGAGTGGGACCTGTAGCCTATAGGCTAGCACTTCCTCCCACAGTAAAAGCACATAATGTTTTCCATGTTTCATTGTTGAAGAAATATGTACATGATTCTAATCATATAATTGACTGGTCTGTGATCCAAGTGGTACTAGAGGGAGAATTCCTGCCAGAACCTCAATGCATACTAGACATGAAGGAAATCCCACTCAAGAACCAAACCATTGCACAGGTCAAGGTGTAGTGGAAACACTTTGGCCCAGATGAGGCCACATGGGAAATGGAGGATGCCATGAGACAGGCATACCCATTTTTGTTCACTTTTGTACATACAGGACATGTTAATAGATAGAACATCGAGTACGATGTTCCTTTAAGGGGGAGGGAATTGTGACACCCTGTTTCCCCCAGTTTGTAAATATAACTATAAATGGCCAAAAGACTATGGCAAACTTTATATGTGTGAATATTGATTCGATGGACCTTTGTTTGAAAGGTAAACGAATGTGAACCTAATTATTTACTAAGAAAATGGACAAGTGTTGCATGACTAATGAAAGGGGGGGTGTACTTAGAAAGACCATGAATGCTATACGGAGAGAGGATGAAGGGGACTAGGAATGGTTGCGCTAACCTTCACCAAACCAGTGCTTATTGGATTTAATTGCTCAGGACCAGAATCGTCCTCTGACCCAAAAATGAATTACATTCAAGTTGGTGGGTGGGAAGACCTCCTCAAGAGTTAATGAGGGATGGGGTGTGTAAGCACTCATCTGTAAAGCTTACAGACTTGACCGCTGATTGGGAATTTGGGCCACACGCGACCCTGTTGAAAGAGGCAAGAAAGGAAGGTGTGGTGGGGGGCGAAGGGAGAACATGACTACGAAGAGTGCAGAGACGGGAAGTGAATCTCGAGGATTCAAGGAAGAATGGAAAAACTGAGCGTTCTGGACACCAAAAATGGAAGATAAGGTTATGATACAAGCTGATAAGCGAGGCTAATCCTCCTTTCTTGGTATCGTGTAAACCATTGCTAGGATCCTGCGGGAAGAAGAGAGTAACCTTTATCCCTATTATGGTTGAGCGAGAAGAAAATGTTCTATTACAAAGCATCATGGTCTAGCTCGGAGGTGGATAGTGGTAAATCCGTTTGGAGTGACTGAGCCTATGGTTGGGTGGAAATGGGCACCACTTCCAGTAGTCGCTTCACATTGTCTGATTCTAAGAAGTCTTTTCTCGGCCTTAATTGTTGAATTAGAATGATGAATGATTTATTGGTTTTTATGCATCTATATATATATATATATATATATGAACATCTATGTGTGAAATGGCTATGTTATGTGTATGCTTCCATCTCCTCGGGAACTTACACTTCCCACTGATAAACTGTATGCCCAAATTCACTCCGGAGGGCTTCCCAGAAATAAGTCGTAAAAATGCTAGAGATAGGAAATATGGTGTAGACCTGAAACCACACGTCTGAAGAGAATACCTTCCCCTAACCCCCTTCCCGTGTGAATTTCCAGACCCAAATCCCTAACCCGTTCAGGGTGAGAACTCAGGAAAATAGTGATAGGAAAATATCGAAAGGGAAAGATATTCCTTGTCTGAAGGACAGATGGACGAGATCCATCCAGAAGGAGCCAAGGGATGTCATGGTCGTTGGCTATGGGAAAGAGCGCGGGATTTAACCCCTCTGTCCCCTTAGATCTACGAGTTCTGAGTTCACGTATCGGGAATATTATGGGTTGGTGCGACCAAAACCTCTGAAACCCGAAGTCGCGAAGTAACGTGGACCGTCGATCTATGGATCCTTTGGGACCCACCTCGACCGTTGTATCTGCGAGTTTGGAGTTCGCACACGTGGAGAGAACATATCTCGTTCATCGGATCTATGCACGGAGCACCATAGCCGTGAGATCCATAAGAAAGTGCACACGATCTAACCCTTTGAAATTGCATAGGAGAATGGACTTTTGCTAAGTCCTGAAGTTTCGAAGTTACCGTCCATCGTCAGAGGAAAGGTGCCAGCAAATCCGGGAGTTCGAGGATTCGGACCTCAGAAGATTTGCAAGGAGCAAAGGCAAATACCCAAGGAGCTGGGAGCCGCAGTATTCCTAGTCGTCCATCGAGAAGGGACACGTGGTGAGAGATCAACATTTCGCTGACTCGCAACTCGGGAAGTCAAAGATAGGAGTCGTGAGAACTCGCGAAGCCCGAGTTCGTGATTTGATCGCAACCGTCGATCAGAGGGAGGGCGTGGACCATTTATTTTCCAAGGAGATATCGGGGATCGGGAGAAGGGAGGTGAGTGGCCCTCCAACTTCGCGAAACGCAAAATCTCGATTTGCGAAGAGTTGATCTAAGCCATTGGATCGCAGGAGATTGTGGACCGTTGATCTGACATCAGGAGTTTGGATTTCGGGATTCCGAGGAAAGGAGACAGACTAATTTCCACCTTCGCAATACGTTAAGTCCCAAAGCGCTTGAGGGTTGGGCCCCGAGTCATAACGGGGGGGTCACATGGATAGAGATTAAGGAATGAAGCCAGCGCTAGGCTAGGTTCTTAGTTCGGGAGTCGGGTGAGTCAATTTTGGCTCGTATGTGAATACCCAACGATAGAAGTCACGAAGCGCCTTTTAGTTAGGCTTGTGGTCATAGGTAGTGGCCACGTGGAGGAGGCTTGTGCCTGGTGCTTGTTCGCGCGGGAGAACAAAAAACGAAAATTTAGAGGATTTACACTATAGTATCTCCTTCAAAGGGGCGGGTGTCTTACAAGAATGAAAGGTCTGATAACACGCAACAATTCCATGAACTTCAATTTATATCATTACTTGAGAAAAACAGAGGTACAATCCACAGTCTTCACGAATCAACACTACAACAAAACAATTCCTCTTTCTTCAAGAACCAATCTTATAGCATAATAATTCACTTTCCTCTCAGACCTATGAGGTATTATATATACATAAAATCCATAGAGGAATGGATGAAACCGAATTCCCAAACTAAGAAAACAATTTTTACAATTTTAGGATAAATCCCAAAAATCTGTGTTTTTCATCAATTTGGGCAGATTCGAGTTAGGGCTCCACCCATATCTTCCAAACCAATTCTAATTTTGAAAAACTACCTGCCCTTTACTCAATTTTCCATATTCTAGACAAAACCCATATCTTCGAATTTCTAGATATGATACCATATGCACAGAAATCGAGGTGCAAGTTGGAACTTTGAGATTTTTACTAATTTTGGCATAGTCATTCCCCCTGAGTTGAAGGTCCACACGTGCGATATGGGTGAATTCTGACCCACATGTCCGCATGAAAACATCGTTCTGGACAAAACCCATGTGCCCGGTTTTCTTCTAGAAGCATTCCAAAATTCTAAATTATGCCTAGTACCGAACTAGCATAGTTGGTATCGGACTAGAACAGTTGGTACCAGAATCCTGTAGGTAGGGTTTTAGTACTATATGAACACAGTCATAATCTAGGTACCGGACCAACGCGATAGTAGTACTGGATGGAGCTAGTACCAGAATAGGCGCAATCTGGTACCGAATGAAGTTGGTACCGAAAGAGGCGGAGAGCTGGTACCGGATGAAGCTGGTACTAGAAGAGGCGGAGAGTTGGTACTGGATGAAGCACAGTGCTGGTACCGGATGAAGCGTAGAGCTGGTACCGGAAGAGGCGGAGAGCTAGTATCGGATGAAGCGCAGAGCCGGTACCGGACGAAGCTGGTACCGGAAGAGGCGGAGAGATGGTACCGGATGAAGCGCGGAGCTGGTAAAAGATGGAGCCGGTACCGGAAGAGGTGCAGAGCTGGTACCGGATAGAGATGGTACCGGAAGAGGTGCGAAGTTGGTACCAAATGAATGCAGAGGTAGTATCGGATGACTGCAGAGTACCGGATTAGGAAGAGTATTGGTACCGAATCAGTTGGTTGCTGCAGTACCAAACCAACGGAAGTATCGGATAAGGTGATGCCTTGTCATGAAGCTGCTAAATAATAGTCAAAGTAATTAGGAGCATAAATAATCAATCATTTAATCAATTTTAATCAATAAAATGAAACAAATCATGCTTTAACATAAGTTACCTCTCTATACACATGGACAAGGTCACTAAGTGGATTTGTGGAAGAAATTGTCAACATATGCACATGTGAGAGGTAAAATTGAGTCAGATAAAGGATAATATAGGGTAATAAAGGTGTCAAAATGGAGACTCAACAGTTTGGGATAACCTCTCAACACCAATTTTTTAAATAAATGCATACCTTACTTCATTATTGTGCAAACATATAATTTACCTTGTTTTCTTAAATGAGTGTGTTCCTTAATGCTACACTTATCCTCAATCACAATCATTAAATCATTAAATGAGCTTACATTACTTATTATCCAATGAGAGAATCCTTGAAGTGAAATTAATAAGAAAAACAAGTCTTACTTTATGAGTAAGTCTCTAATGTGAACACATTAGGAGAAAATTAAAGGAATAAATTAAAAAGTAGATAAATTCAATTTTTTTTGTTGTAAACATTCTCCCTTAAATAATATAGAAATTTTGTGAAAAGTTATAATTCTATTTATTGATAAGAATTTTGATTATGGAATTTTACCTTTAAAAATTTTAGTCCAAAAAATCCAAATCATTAGAATTTCATAAAAATAAAAAAATAAAATTGAAACTGTCTTATCAAAAAATGTGTATATCAAAAAAAAAATATTTTATATATGTTCGCATTTTAACTTACTCCAAAACTAAATAAAAATATGCATTCAAATCAATACATTCTTTAAATAAACAAATATACACAAAACATGAAACTCCTAAAAAAAAACTATGTACTCATTACAAAACTTGAAATTCATAAGAAAAACTATGCCCTCCTCCATGAAAGATCCCTACAGGGAATGAATTTGGGGGGACACTCTTACCCATCAAGCAAATATTTTATGACATGCTTCTTATAAAATTGTCTTTCACATGAGTTTTTATATTTATGTTTACCTGTCATTTAAATATTATGTATTATATGTGTTTTTGTTATTTTTTGTTGTGAATACAAAATAAAATTTTGTTGTGAATGGGGAGGGCACATCCAAACTATGAAGAAGCTCCAAAATCCATAAACAAACATCTCAGAACTTGCGACATGTAAGGAACATAAATATACTCATATAGTCATGCTTCTATTATAACAACTATTCTCTAATATTGTTATACAGGTACATGTCCAACGATATAAAGGGAGCTTGGCCAATGGTCACAACAATAAAAAATGAGACAGGTTGGGAGCTTGGCCACTGGTCACAACAATCAAGAATGGAACAGGTTGGCTAGATTTCAAATCACTGCACATGCGGTCTGCTATCTTCACCATTACTCTTTGATTTATATGTGGCAAATCTCCCAAAGTAGTCCATGTGCTTCTAGGAAGATTCCATTTAAAACCTTCAACAATTAGGACAAGCGTAAACCCTTCAATCTGAGTATTCTTTCTTCAAAGGTTGGTATTTTATGTTCAATGTGCAGAGTCTTGGATTGCATTTTGCATGATGTGATTCTCAACCTTTAAGCTTCAGGCTTCAATGTGCACCGTGCAAGATTGCAATTTGGATGATGTGAGTTGCAATGAAGATGGTTTTTTTCTAGTATGCCAAAAGACCCATTGTGGGGACATTGTATGCATATCTAGTAGTCTCATCGTGAGGTCTCACTTACGTTGGGAGTTGGAATCTCATCTAAGCGCAGTATATTCTTATATCAATTTGAGAGAATCAGACAATGGGATTGATGGCCTCTTTTATTTTTTATTTTCTACAATCGTATTTGGAAATGCTTACAATTTTGTATCTCAGATCTCATAGTCATATATAAATCAGTAAACATCATCATTGACGTACGGATTTTAAAGTTGTCAATATATGATGGTTAAACTGATAAATACCCATCAAATTTAACCCTTTGATCCATAACATGAAATTGATAAAAAAAAAAAGCCAAGTCCTAAAAAATCTCTATCTTGAAACAAACTAAGTCCTACTCCATGCCAATTCATTTTTTGCAATATTTTCTGTTTAATTTTGCCTAAAACCTGGTGAGAATTTGTTGGATCTGGAGATTTGAGTGGTTAACTCTGTATAATCCTAGTGTCCCAAGTGTTTTTCAGCAAGTTGAATCCATTTCTGAATTCAAAAATACAATTTAAACAACAAAAAATTGTGATTCCTTTCAAATTTAAAACCAAAACATAGAACAGTTAAACAACCTCAAATATACATTCAAATCCATCCATTTCAATAAACCATCCATTTCAATAGACAAATATTACATAAGATTTTGGTCTTGTAGCTCTGTGGTAAAGCTCTTGACTGCATATCAAGAGGTCACCGGTTCGAACGGCCCTCAATTCTTTACTTATAACTGTTATATTCTTCTGGAAAAATATATCACAAAAACATTTTATACAATTTGCAACTTTAAGTTCCCATACATTTTTAGCCTTTCAAACAAAGGCACGTTTTCTTCATATTTCTCATTCTCCTTTGTAGTGTTCAAAACAAAAGTATCATTCTCTCATTGCACCAAAATTTCTTGCTGGTCCTACTTTGTCATTTTTCATTTTGAGGTCTACACAGAAATTTATGAGCAAAATAATGTTCAGGTTCAAAAATTCAACTCCATACTCCTATTATTCCCACCATGGTTACCATAGCTGAGAAGGTAAACATCGGCCCCAGTAGATAGCTGCCAAAGCTCCCTCTTCACCCAAACCATTACCCTTGAAAAGCACTATACATCCTTCAGATCCAAAGTAGCATTTCGTATTACAGTGCGCACTATTTTCAAAGCTATGATTGCCAATAATACTTTCAACTATTTCTATTCGAATAGAAATGCAAGTAAACCAATACAAAGGCAGCCATTAACATTGCCATAGCATTGACCAGATTTAAGGTTCCAAACACGTTTGCCATGACTCTAGCATTGACCAGATCTACGGTTCCAAACACGTTTGGCAGCAAAGCCAGTTCCTCTATTGTCCACAACATAATCTGTTATTGCCCTTGTGCAGCAAACCCAGAAGAGAACAAATCTTTTATAGCCGTTGTGCAACAAACCCAAAAGAGGACACAATCTTTTATTTCCCTTGTGCAGCAAACCCAGAAGATGGCACAATCTTGTATTTCCCTTGTGCAGCAAACCCAGTTCCTCTACTGTCCACAACAGAATCTCTTATTGCCCTTCTGATACAAGAGTGCTACAAAGACATATTTCCTGCTCCCTGCCTCGTTCCCAGTCAATCATGTAATTCATTAGTAATCATGACTGTGATATCTTCGCTTTAGTGTTCCAGGCAGCCGATCCAGAGTCGTGACTGTGAATACGCATTAGGAGATTGTGTATGCAGGTGATCGCTGCGTGTAGAATAGTATCGGAATCTGTTACTGCTTCAGTCACTTCAAGCGCTGCAAAAACAATACTAAATGGCCATCCCAGACAGCCAAACAACTTCACAATCAGAAACAGATTTCTCTGCCAAATTTCCTTGAATACACCCATTTCAGAATACATGATCTACCATCAGTGTGAAGTTTTCACAGCCCGAAGGTATGCAAAAACTCATATTCTTCTGCTCAATCCGTATTTCGCTGCAGATTCTTATAGCATGATAGTTGAGTGAAAAACTGTTTGCCATGGTTAGGTTTAGGTCTTATTGAACGCCTTCCTATCCAGATGCTCACCGCGTGTTGACAGGCACACACTAGTCGCCGATAAAATAAAATTATTAAAATACGACTTCCTAGACGATTATCTCTCTAAAAGCCAACTTCCAGCTGTCATAATGTTTTTTCTAATGTGCTCATGTGTGTACCAAGAAAATCATTGCACAATGTCTATAGTTAAAACATAGTGGAGAAATGCCACATTCACACAATCGAGAATTCTGGGAAGGGTGGAATAGAAATGTCATTATGAGTGTTAACATCCACATCCCTCCTCATCAACTACGAGTCCATCAATAATCAATGTGCACTAGAGGAACCCATCATAATAATGGAATTGGGTTATGTAGAACTAGTATAGAAATGTCATTATGAGTGTTAACATCCACATCCCTCCTATCAACTACGAGTCCATCAATAATCAATGTGCACTAGAGAAACCCATCATAATAATGGGATTGGGTTATGTAGAACTAGTATATAAAGGTAGGAAAGACTCTCCAAAACTATCAACACAGAAGTTGTCCAACGAGTCCACCAATAATCGGTGTGCACTAGAGGAAACAATCATAATAATGGGATTGGATTGGGTTATATGGGTTATGTAGAACTAGTACATAAAGGTAGGAAAGACTCTCCAAAACTATCAACACGCCACAAGTTGCCCAACGAGTCCACCAATAATCGGTGTGCACTAGAGGAAACAATCATAATAATGGAATTGCATTGGGTTATATAGAACTAGTAGGGGTATATAGAACTAGTACATAAAAGTAGGAAAGACTCTCCAAACACCACAAGTTGCCCAATAAGCTCTAGGAAACGCTCTACAAATAACCTTATGCAAATAAACCATTAAAATATTATTTACAATGTCCATGTGTGATGCTTTTCATATGACATCATTTAAAATGAAAAACCAAGTTATATGCATGCAACTACCATGGAGTTACACTTGGTTAAAAATATATAAAAATTTATATCTCTTCCATATTAACATATATATATAAATTTACATCTCTTCCGTATTAACCTTTGGTAAATGACATGTATATGTCTAAATGTGTTTGTGACCCATAATTAGTGGTCCTTATATTTATATGGGGAAAATAAGTCATTAGTGGCTAGTCCCTACCTATAATAGATGGTATGAGAGATAATAATCTCGACAGTTTAAGAATATGATAGATATATAAGAATATGATAAATGGTATACTTAGTAACAACCATATTTGTCATATGTTGGCCTTTTAGAGGTACTCTTGTATGTGTAGGAACTTCATTGTTTATAGAAGGTAGTATATTGGTTTCATTGGATTTTGTTTTTTTAGCTTTGTGGAGAGATAGTTTGACGATATTGTGCATCGTTCTTTTGAGTCTTGGCTATTTTATGAGTAGCATGAGGATAACTACTTCAATGAATCTAGAATGACGAGTTGAATGGTTTCAATGATTTATGGATCAATTAATATAATGGACAAAGTAAAATGAAATTATGAAATTCAGACTAGTTGGAATTTTGGTGTGTTGTTCTAGATTTTTACCGAATTGTACATTGGATTGAGTTTGTGATAAGTGAGCCTTGGATCCATTCTATGCAATATAATATCTCATTTCATTATATTGAGTTGCATAAAATGAATCATCATTTACTTTAAAGGGATTTTAATTGCATTTTGCCCAAAACTTCTAGATTTAAAATTACTGGTAAGTATACATGTCAATTTACATTCTTGATTATTTAAATTAAGCTATGCTTGTAAAACCAACTAGAAGAAAATTAATCAATTGAGAATTTATAGATTAATTTTGATCCAGGTGAATATTGGTGGCCACCCACCTATTCCACTAACGCATCACGGTTCTCCATCTTGGTTGTTTTTTGTTATGATTTTCATGTCCTAAAATTTTGGGGTCGTTTTTAGGCCCTATATGATGTCTTTTGGTCATTCAGGGGCCTTAAGTTGCCATCATAAACCCAAGCCCTGCAAATAATTTTACTTCTTGATTATATCTTTCCAACAAGCTACTAAACGTCCCAAACATAGATTGTATGCAAAAGTTATATCCGTGGAAAGTTGACACATCAACTAACCACCTCAAGGCCCACAAAGCTTTTGGTGCTTCACCTCCTAGGGTTAGGATTTTGAATATTTAGGGTTCTTGTTTTAAGTTAAAAGGTCATTCTTCTGGCCCATTGTATTATATTTTTGAGAATGAGTATAGTCGACATCTCTTTCTCTTCAAAGATAAGCTACCACCATTCTAGACAGTTTGTGTTCTACAGTATTCTACTATTTTATTCATTAATAGAAGTTAGGTTTCATTATATTTATATACTCTCTGTTATATTTCTATGTGTGTTTAATTTAGTTCTCAATATAATTTGGATCAGTGGTATCATAGCAATCGACTCCTTGTTATTTATTGATGCATGTTCCCGACAAGGTCATGGTATAGAAAGTTGGGTCTCGAGCTAGTTTTTCTTGGGGACAACCACTCTCGTTGACCTAAGAAACCTCCCATGGAGAAAGAAAAGAGAGATGACAGAGAAGGAGATCCTTTCAATATGTTTCTCAAGGAAGCCCTTGTGCGATAGCGAAACAATATGATGGAAAAATTCATCCAAATCCTTCGACGATTGTCGATGGCAAGCGAGGCACCTTCAACAAGCAGCCACTTCAGAGGTGCAACACCCTTAAACTTGGTACAAGTTAACTTTGATATCCCTTTATTTAAGGTTGGATAGAAGTAGATGCTTTGGAGAAATGGATAAATATGTTAAAGGGGTATTTCTTTATTCAAAAAAATTTGACTCTGAAAAGATCACCTTCACTCTCTGTAAATCCCTTCCCCATGTCAAAGATTGGTGGGAATGTTACTGGGAGAGACACAAGGAAGACAAGTCTATGACATTAGGGACAGGACCCACTTGTGTGACCTTTGTTGATGCCCTCAAGGAGGAATTATACCATGTTGGAAACTATAATGACCAGTACATGAGATGGACAACTCTACATCAGGAAAGAGACGGGACAGTGTAGTACACCAACATATTCTATACCTTGCAATCAAAGATGGGTATTAGAGACTTTGAGCAAAAACCTGGTTCTAAAGTATCGCAGTGGCCTAAATAGGTACATCCAAACAAAGATGGATTTATTTTACATCTCCTCACTGGGAGTCGCTTATCGATACACTGTCAAAATCGAGCAGAACTTTAAGAAACAAAATAAACAAGAGTTTGGGTCCACAAATATGCAATAACAGAAGCATGGTAAAGGGCAACCTTGACTCATTGAACATGATATATAGCAAGGAAGACCAACCTCAAGACAACCATTCCAAGCCACATGCAAAGAAGGGTAACAGGAAGTCGAAAAAGGATACTAGAAAGTGGTGTGAGTTCCACAAAATCCCTTGGCACAACACTAATGAATGTTGCTCGAAGCAGTCATTGTTGGTCGAGCTTAAAGAAAAAAAATTATACCCTGACTCAGACTCTGATTCAGAGCAAGAAAAAGGAAATTGAATCATCAATGCAGAGCCCAATGCTACCATGACAACCGCAAAGATCCAACCAGATGAGTCAGAGGAGCTTGAAGAAGGGGAGTTCCTCTCACAATCATAGATGTGGGTGAAGGGGACCCCACTATGTTTCATTATTGATAGTAAGAGCTAGAAGAACCTAATATTAGTTGAGGTCATCAAGATATTGAATCTATCTACAATTCCACACCCCCAACCATACACCATCGGTTATTTGAACTAGGGACGAGACCTTTGCATCAACCAGTAGTGTCGTCTATCCTGCGACATCAAGCCCTTCAAAGATGAGGTATTGTGTGATATTGCCCCACTAGAAATTTGTGATGTTCTTTTAGGAAAAACTTATATGTGGAAACGTCATGTTGTTTATGAGTCTTGACCCCGTAGTGTCATTATTAGTTTGAGAGGTCATACCTACATGGTACCAGAGGTAGTTCTGACTACTGCAATTTCATTGATCTCTACAAAACAATGTCGAAAGGTAATATCTCATACTGCAAAGTTTGTTATCTTCATGGTTCGGTCCAAGGTGAATGAAAGGTCATTGTAACCACCACAAATTCAACACAAGGTTTCTCTACACAATAGAAGTAGGTGGACAAGATTGTAGAGGAGTATAGAGACCTCTTCGCTTCACCTATAGGGGTGCTTCTGCACTATCAAATCAAACATCCCATTGATTTGATACCTAGTGCCCCCTTACCCAATGGTCCAATATACAGATGCTCCCTTATGGAGAATGAGGAAATAAAGCATCAAATTCATGATCTCATCCAAAAGGGCCACATTCAATTGATCTCCTCACCTTATGGGAGCCCAATTGTGTTAGTGCAGAAGAAGGATGGGACGTGGTGGTTATGTATCAATTATACATCCCTAGAAAAAATCATTGTTAAGAACCAATACCCGATCCCCTGAATTGACAATCTTCTTGATCAACTTAAGGGTGCCAAGTTCTTCAGTAAGATTTAAATGAAATCAGGCTATCACATGGTTCCTATAGAACCAACTGATGTATGGAAGACATCCTTCAAATCTAAAGAGGGCCTCTTTGAGTGGTTTGGTCGTGCCTTTTGGCTTGACTAATGCTCCAACAACATTCATGAGGATGATGGATGATATCTTACAGCCATTCAAAAACTCTTTTGTGTTATTCTACTTGGATGACATCCACATATTCAATTGGACCTGGGCAGAGAACTTGCAACACATTCAACATGTCCTTAGCACCCTGCGACAACACAAGTTATATGCCAATCTGTAGAAATTTTCATTCGACATGTAGAGAATCCAATACTTAGGATACATCATAGATGAACACGGGGTGCATGTGGACTCAACCAAGATCCAATTCATTCACAATTGGCCAGTCCCAATGGCTCTGAAAGAGTTCCGTAACTTCTTAGGCCTCACCAACTTCTTCTGCAGGTTCTTGTTGGGGTTCTCTCATATCGCTTGGCCCTTAAGTCAAGTGACCAAGGGGGGAGCTAAAGCCAAATTTTCCTGGTTTGAATCACAACAAAAATACTTCTAAGATATGAAACATCGCCTCCATTCCACACAAGTCCTCACATTTCCAGACCTGCAACAACCATTTGATATCAAGACATGTGCCTCTGACTATGCTATCAGTTCCATCCTCACTTGACAGGGACATCTGGTATCCTATCATAATGAAACACTATCTGATGATGTTTGCAGATATCCCACCCATGACAAGGAGATGTACTCCATTGTGAAAGCATGCCAACAGTGGAAGCATTATATTCTGGGCAAGGAAACAATCATCCACACTGATCACAAGCCTATGCAATTCATGCAGACACAAGGAAATATATAAAATAACTGCCATCAGAAATGGTCCACATAGTTGCAAAAATTCCACTTGAACATTCAGTACAAGATGGGAAGTGCCAACTGTAATGAAAACTTTCTCAGTTGGCCCTCAGTTGTGGAACTCACCACAATTCTTAACTCCTATGGGCACAAGAACTCTAAGTGGCCACAATTATACAACAATGACTCTAACTTTTGTGCTATTTATCAGACATTGAGTTTCAAAAAATAAGTTATGGACTTTCACCTCTAGGATGCATGCTTGTGCTATCTAATCCATGTTTGTGTTCCTTCATGTGAGCATGTAAAGATAATTTGGGAGGAACATTATAGTCGGGTGGAAGGGAAATTCGGTGTAGAGAATATAGTAGTAGTACATCAAAATCATTTATATTGGCCAAAGTCGAGGACAAGACGTCAACCAGTATATCAAGTCATGCACTGCATGTGCCATTGTTAAGCCATCCATCAAGAGGCAGGGGTTTTACACTCCTTTTCATACCCTAGACAATATTTGGGAGTCTATATCCATGGATTGCATGTCAAATTTTCCATCCACCACACATGGTCACAATTGTGTTTTGTCATTTTCAATTAGTTCTCTAAGATGCTTGTTTTGACACCATGTAAAAAGAGTACCGCATCCTAGGCCACTACTAGGCTCTTCTTTGAGAAAGTTTGGGTTTATTTGGAGATACCACGGCCTATTATTTCAAATAGGGATAGTAGGTTCTTCAGTAATTCCTGATCCATCTTATGGTCTATGATGGACACCAAGCTGACCAAATTGATTTCCTTTCATCCCCAAACAAAAGGACAAATGAAAGTGGTCAATAGAATGATTGTGCATATCCTACGCATGTAAAACTCCAACCATCCATGAACATGGGATGAGAGCCTTCCATATGTTCATTATACCTATAACAAATCCCTCCACGACTACATTGGCCACAACCATTTTTAGGTGTGCTTGGGGTTCTAGCCATTGGTCCCCATTGAAGTAGCTCTTCCCATTACATCTTCCCCATTGGAGTCCTCCCATGCTCAGACTGGGGTGGACAAAGCAACCAAATTTTTTGAGTGGATCGAGCACCTTGAAAAATAGGTTCATGATATCTTGGTAAAGGCTAATGCCAAGTATAAGAAAAAACATGAGCAACATCGGGTTCCTCACAAGTTTCATGTTGATGACAAGGTGTGGTTGCATTTGCAAAAAGAGCGCCTCACAGGCCCCCACAAGAAGCTCAAACCACTCTGGTATGGGCCTTACACAATCACAAACGTTGTGGGTGACAATGCTTTTGAATGGAGTATTCCTTCTTTCCTCAGCTTGCACCCAATATTTAATGTGGAGTGGCTTTGACCATATTTCCCACCTCTCTTGGACACCTCGTAGGTGGCTAAGAAATTGATCCCTACATAACTCAATCTCGAATGCATTGCTCAATATTTAGTTGATTGGATAATGGAAATCTGTATGAAGGGCACTTTCTAGCAAAAAATACAACTCTATCAAATTTTCAAAACATGACAACTACTTTTGCAAGGCAAGTGGCTCACTAAGGTTCAAATTCGGCAAAAGTTTCCCCATATCCTAAGGGAATTTGATGCAATGGGGACCATTGTTTCCTAAGGAGGGAAGAATGATCTAGGTGGATATCGGTGGCCACCCACCTCTTCCACTAACTCATCACAATTCTCCATCTTGGTCATTTTTTGTTACAATTTTTGGGTCATAAACTTCCAGGGCCATTTTTAGGACCTAAACGATGTTTTTTGGCCATTTTGGGGCCTAGGTTTCAATGGCATTCCCATGCCCTACCAATAATTTCTCTTCTCGGTTATATCTTTCCAAAAAGCTACTAAACACCCTAAATAGAGATTGTATGCAAACGTTGTGCCATCGAGAAGTTGACGCATCAAGCAACCATCTCGAGGCCTGCAAACCTTTTGGCACTTCACCTCCTAGGGATAGGGTTTTGGACCTTTAGGGTTCTTGATTTATGTTTAAAGGACATTCTTGTGGCCCATTGTATTATCTTTTAGCAAATAATTGTTGTTGACATATCTTTCTCTTCAAAGATAAGCTACCACCATTCTAGTCAGTTTGTGTTCTACAATATTCTACTATTTTATTCATTAATAAAGGTTGGGTTTCACTATATTGTTGTACTCTCTGCTATATTTCTCTATTTATTTCATTTCTTTCTCAATATATCAAGATTATTTCTATCAAAGAAATCTACTCGTTATTTCTCGATGCATGTCCCAACGAGGTGAGGGTATAGAGAGTTGGTCTCGCTCTAGTTTCACTTGGGGACAACCACTCTCATTGTCCCAAGCAACCTCCCATGGTGAAATAAAAGAGAGATGTTAGAGTAGGATATCCTTTCAAGATGTTTCTTGAGGAATACCTTGCATGAAAAAGGAACGAGATGATGGACAACTTCGTCGAGATCCTTCGACTAATGTCGACAACAGGCAAGGCACCATCAACAAGCAACCATTTTGGAGGTGTCACGCCCTTCAAGGTATAATTTAACATTGATATACCTTTATTTGAAGGCCATATAGATGCATATGCTTTGGATAAATGGTTGAATTTGTTAGAGGGGTATTACTCTCTTGAAAAAAATTCAGACACCCAAAAAGATCACCTTCGCTCTCCTTAAATCCCTTTCCCATGTCAAATATTGATGGGAATGTTACTAGGAGAGACATAACAAAGATGAGTCTATGACATTCGAGAAAAGACCCACTTGGGTGGCCTTTTTTTATTCCCTCAAGGAGTGATTCTACCATATTGGAAACTATGATGACCAATACATGAGAAGGACATCTCTGCATCAGGAAAGAGACCAAACAGTGTCAAAGTACACCAACATATTCCATACTTTGCACTCAAATATGAGAATGAGAGGCTCCAAGAGGAACTTGGTTCTGAAGTATCACAATGGTATACATAGTTACATCCAAACATAGATTGTATTTTTGGTACATATCCTCACTAGGCGTCATTTATTGATATGTTGTCAAAATCGAGCAGAAATTTAAGCAGTGGAATAAACGTGAGTTTGGGTCTTCAAATATGAAATAATAGAATCATGGTAAAGGCATCCCTAACTCAAAAAACAAGGGACACAAAAAGGAATACCAACCTCAATAAAACCATTCCAATCCATAGGCAAACATGGGTAATAGGAAGTCGAAAATGATACTAGAAAGTGGTGTGAATTCCACAAGATCCCCTAGCACAAAACTAATGAATGTCGCTCAAAATAGTCATTGTTAACCAAGATTAAAGAAAAAGAGATGGACCCTAACTCAAACTTTGATTAAGAATAGGGAAAGTGAAATAAGATCATCAATGTAGATCCCAATGTTACCATCTCAACCAAAAAGATCCAACCAAATGAGTTAGAGGAACTTAAGGAAGGGAAGTGCCTCGTCCATTCATAGATGTGGGTGAAGGGGACACCACTACATTTCATTATTGATAGTGGGAGCCAGAAGAACCTGATCTCAGCTAAGATCATCAAGAGATTGAATTTTTTGATGATGCCACACCCCCAACCATACTCCATCAGTTGTTTGAGCCAGGAATGAGACCTTCGCACCAACTAGCAGTGTCTCTTATCCTATGGAATCAAGCTCTTCAAAGATGAGGTGTTGTGTGATATTTCCCCACTTGAAGTTTGTGTTGTTATTTTAAAACAACATTATATGTGGAAACATCATACTATTTATGAGTCTTGACCTCGTAGTGTCATTATTACGTTTGGAGGTTATCCCTATAGGGTACTAGAGGTAGTTCTGACTACCACAATTTCATTGATATTGATAAAACAGTGTTGAAAAGTAATGTATCAAACTACAAAGGTTGGTCTCTTCATAGTTTAGTCTGAAGGTGAATGAAAGGTCACTATGACCACCACAAATTCATCACAAGGTCTCTCTACAGATCATACGCAGGTGGACAAGATTGTAGAGGAGTACATAAACCTATTCACTTCACTTGTAGTGGTGCCTCTATATTGTCAGGTCCAATATCCCATTGATTTCATACATGGATCCCCCTTACCCAATGGTCCAATATAAAGACACTACCTTCTGGAGAATGAGGAAATAAATCATAAAATTGATAATCTCATCCAAAAGGAACATATTTGACCAATCTCCTCACCTTTTGGGAGCCCAATTGTGTTAGTGCAGAAGAAGGATGGGACCATGGACGTGGCAGCTCTATATCAATTATAGATCCCAAAATAAAATCACTATCAAGAATCGATACATGATCCCCTGAAGTAATGATATTCTTGATCAACATAAAGGTTCCAAGTTCTTTATTAATATTAATTTAAAGTTGACCTATCACTAGATTCTTATAGAATGAACTGAAGTATGGAAGACAACCTTCAAATCTAAAGATGGTCTCTTTGAGTAGTTGGCCATGCATTTTGTCTTGACTAATTTTCCAACAACATTTACAAGGATGATGGATGATATCTTGTGACCATTCACAAACTCTTTCATGGTCTTATTTTTGGATGGCATCCTCATCTCCATCTGAACCTGGGAAGAGCACTTGCAACACATTCAGCAGGTCCTGGGAACCTTGTGGCAATGCAAGTTATACACCAATTTGGAGAAATTATCATTCGACATATAGATAATCCAATACTTAAGATACATTGTGGATGAACATGGGGTGCATGTGGAACCAACCAAGATAAAAGTCATTCGTGATTGGCTAGCCCTAACAAATATTACAGAGCTCTGTAGCTTCTTAGGCCTCGCCAAATTCTACTGTAGGTTTGTGTTGGGGTTCTCTCATATCATTTGGTCCTCAAATCAAGTGACCAAGGGGGGGATAAAGCCAAGTTTTCCGTGTCTGAATCACAACAAAAATCATTATAGGATATGAAACACAACCTCTGTTTCACACCAATCCTCACATTTCTAGACCCGCAACAACCATTTGAGATTGAGACGGATGCCTATAAATATGCTATTTATGACATCCTCACTTAGCAGGGACATCTAGTATCCTATCATAGTGAAACACTATATGATGTTGTTTATAGATATCCTACCTATGATAAGGAGATGTACTCCATTGTGCAGGCATTCTGATAGTGGAAGCATTATATTTTGGGCAAGGAAACAATCATCCATAGTGATCATAAGCCTCTAGAATTCATGCAGACACAAGGAAAGCTACGTAATGACTTACATCAGAAATGGTCCACATACCTACAACAATTCCACTTGAACATTAAGTACAAGATAGGCAGTGCCAACCATGTTGCAAACAGCCTTAGTTGACCCTCAGTTGTGGCACTCACCATAGTTATCAACTCTTGTAGGCACAAGACCTCAAAGTGGCCACAATTATACAACACGTTGACTTTGTTGCTAGTGCCACCAAAAAGGTTTCGGAGTTCCACGTCCAAGATGTGCTCTTGTGATATCTAGGCCATATTTTTTTTCCTTCAAGTAAGTGTGCAAATATAATTTGGGAGGCATATTACAGTTGGGTGGCAGGGAACTTTAGTGTGGAGAATATAGTAGCAATACTTCATAATCATTTTTTCTAGCCAAATATTTGATAGGATGTCAACCAATATATCAAGTCTTGCACTGCCTATGCCATAACTAAGCCATCCATCAAGAAGTAGGGGATGTACAACCTTTTCCTACCCTAGATAAGACTTGGGAGTCTATCTCCATGGATCACATGTTAGGTTTTCCCTCCACCAAGAAAAATCACTATTTTGTTTTGGTGGTTATCGATCGATTCTCTAAGATGGACATTTTGACACCATGTAAAAAGAGTATCATTGTTGAGGCCACTTCTAGGATCCTCTTTGAGTAGGTTTGGGTTCATTTTGGGCTACAATAGACCATTATTTTAGATAGGGATAGTAGGTTCCTCAATAATTTTTGTTCCAGCCTATGGTCTCTAATGGACACCAAGTTGACCAAATCAACTTCCTTTCATCCCAAAACATATGGAGAAATGAAAGTGGTCAACAGAATTATTGTGAATATTTTGTGCATCTACAACTCCAACCATCCACGTACATGGGACAATATCCTTCCATATATTCAACATACCTATAACAAAATCCTCCACAACTACATTGGCCACAACCCTTTTTAGGTGTGCTAGGGGTTCCAGCCATTGGCCCCCATTCATGTGGCTCTGTCCATTCCATATTCCAAAAAAGAGTCATCCCACACTCATATTGAGGTGGACAGAGAAACAATTTTTTTTTATGGATCGACAAACTTCAAAAGAAGGTTCATGATACCTTGGAGAAGGCTAATGAAAAGTATAACCAGTGACATGTCCAACATCAGGTTCCTCACAAGTTTCATGTTGGTGACAATGTGTGGTTGCATTTGCAGAAAGAGTGCCTCACAAGTCTCCACTGGAAGCTCAACCCACTCTGATATGGGCCTTACACAATCACAAAGGTTGTGAGTGACAATGATTTAGAAAGGAGTATTCCTTCTTTCCTTGGCTTGCACCCAGTGTTTAATGTGGAGCTTCTTTGACCATATTTCCCACATTTTTTGGACACCTCGGAGGTGGCTGAGAGATTGGACCCTACAAAATTCAATATCGAATGCATTTCTCAATATTCATTGGATTGGATCATGTACATCTATATGAAGGGCATCCGCCAACATAAAATACAATTCTATCGGGTTTTCAAATTAGGACAACTATTTTTGCAAGGAAAGTGGCTCACTAAGGTTCACAATCAGAAAAAGTTTCCCCATCTCCTAAGGGAATTTAATGCAATGGGTACCATTGCCTCCTAAGGGTGTAGGACTGATCCATATGGATATTGATGGCCACCCACCTCTTCCATGAACTCATCACGGTTCTTCATATTGGTTGTTTTTTGTTATGATTTTTGGGTCCCAAATATTCGAGGCCATTTTTAGGACCTAAAGGATGTTTTTTTACCATTTGAGGGTCTGGGGTTTCCATGGAATTCCCATGCCCTACCAATAATTTTTATTCTCAATTAGATCTTTCCAACAAGTTATTAAAGGCCCCAAATATAGATTGTATGCAAAAATTTACCCCCCTAGAAGTTGATGCATCAAATAACCATCTTGAGGCTTGCAAACCTTTTGGCACTTCACCTCCTAGGGATAGGGTTTTTGACCTTTAGGGTCCTTGATTCATGTTTAAAGGCAATTCATGTGGCCCATTGTATTACCTTTTAGCAAATTATTGTAGTCAATATCTCTTTATCTTCAAAGAGAAGCTACCACCATTCTAGTCAGTTTGTGTTCTACAATATTCTACTATTTTATTCATTCATAAAGGTTGGGTTTCACTATATTGTTGTACTCTCTAATAAATGTATTTGTGTGTTTCATTTATTTCTCAATATGTGATGATTAGTTGTATCAAAGAAATATGCTCCTTGTTATTTCTCAGTGCGTGTCCCCATCAAGGTGAGGGTACAAAGAGTTGGGTCTCGATCTAGTTTCACTTGGGGACAACCACTCTCATCGGCCCAAGTAATCTCCCATGGAGAAATAAAAGAGATATGACATAGTAGTAGATACTATCAAGATGTTTCTTGAGGAATACCTTGCATGAAAAATGAAAAATATGATGGACAAATTCTCCTAGATCCTTTGATGAATGTCGACGGTAGGCGAGGCATCGTCAACAAGAAGCCACTTTGGGGGTGTGGCGCCCTTCAAGGTACAAGTTTACTTTGATATTCCTTTATTTGAAGACCGGACAGATGAATATGCTTTGGAGAAATGACCTAATTTGTTATAGGGGTATTACTCTCTTCAAAAATATTCTAACGCCCAAAAAGATCACCTTCACTCTCCTTAAATCCCTTCCCCATGTCAAATATTGTTACTGGGATAGACATAATAAAGATGAGTCTATGAAATTTAGGACAATACCCACTTGGGTGGCCTTTGTTGATTCCCACAAGGAGGAATTCTACCATGTTGGAAACTATGATGACCAATACACGAGGTGGACAACTTTGCATCAGGAAAGAGACCAGACAGTGTCGGAGTACACCAACATCTTCCATACTTTGCACTCAAATATGGGTATGAGAGGCTCCAAGAGGCAACTGGTTCTTAAGTACCAAAATGACCTACATAGGTACATCCAAACAGAGATTGGATTTCTTGGACATATCCTCACTAGGAGCCACTTATTGATACATTGTCAAAATCGAGTAGAAATTTAAGCAGCGAAATAAAAATGAGTTTGGGTCTTTAGATATGCAACAACATAAGCATGGTAAAGGTATCCCCAACTCACAGAACAAGGGACATGGCAAGTAAGATCAACCTCAAGACAACCATTCCAAGGCATAGGAAAACAAGGGTAATATGAATTCAAAAAATGATACTAGAAAGTGGTGTGAGTTCCACAAAAGACCCTGGCACAACACTAATGAATGTCACTCAAAATAGTCATCGTTAACCAATATTAAATAAAAAGAGTCGGACCCTGACACACAATTTTATTCAGAATAGGGAAAGGGAAAGAATATCATCGATGTAGAGCCCAGTGCTACCATCTCAACCAAAAATATCCAACCAAATGAGTTAGAGGAGCTTGAGGAAGGGGAGTGCCTCATCAATTCATAGATGTGGGTGAAGGGGACCCCACTGCATTTCATTACTAATAGCGGGATCCAGAAGAACTATATCTTAGCTAAGGTCATCAAGATATTGAATTTTTCCATGATGCCACACCCCCAACCATACACCATAATTTGTTGAGCTAGGGATGAGACCTTCACGTCAACTAGAAATGTTGCATGTCATACGGCATCAATCCCTTCAAAGATAAGGTATTGTGTGATGTTTTCCCACTCAAATTTTGTGAAGTTATTTTAGGAAAAATTTATATGTGGAAAATTCATGTTATTTATGAGTCTCGACCTTGTAGTGTCATAATTACTTTGGGAGGTCATCCCTACAACGTACTAGAGGTAGTTCTGACTACTGCAATTTTATTGATCTTGGTAAAATAGTGCTAAAAGGTAATCTCTCAAACTACAAAGTTTGTTGTCTTCATGGTTCAGTCTGAAGGTGATCCAGTTGGATATCGGTGGCCACCCACCTATTCCAACTGGCTCATCTTGGTAGTTTTTTCCTAGTTTTTGGGTCCTAAACTTCTGGGGTCGTTTTGAGGACCTAAACAACGGTTTTAGGGCTCGCCACAGTCAAACTATAATTAGAGTTTTATGGAATAATGTGTATTCCTCAGATATACCTTTCAAATGGGCCAGTGTGCGCCTAAAATGGATATCGTATGCAAAAGTTACGACGCCAGGAAGTTAATGTACAAAATTACCCCAACGGGGCGCACATGACTTTTGGCACTTCATCTCCTAGGGTTAGGTTTTTAGATGTCTAGGGTTTTGGAATTCATTTTTATTGTAAAACGTATTTCAGAGCCTCATTGTAATCATCTTCTTGAAAATGAGCGCAATCGTCACATCGCTTCTTAGAGATAAGTCGTCACCATTCTAGCAAGCTTGTTTTTTGTCTACATTTTATAGTTTCATCATATTTTTTTATTGAATAGAAGCCAATTTTACTGTATCTCTGTTATTTTTCCTTGTGTCTCTATGTTAATAATAATAATAATATGTATTCATTTCATTATGCTCATAAAATCTGGATCTGTGGTATCAGAGCGATCTGCTCCTTGTTGTTCTTAGTGCATGTACCTGACGAGGTCAGGGTACAAAGAGTTGGATCTCGATCTTTTTTCTCTTGAGGAAAAAAGCTCTCACATTCCAAAGTGACCTTCCATGGTGGGATAAAATAAATACAATGGGACAAGAGATCCTTTCAAACTGTTTCTCGAGAAATCCCTCGCCCAACATAGGAACAAGATGATGGATAATTTTGTGCAAATCCTTCAACGGTTACCAAAAGGCGACACATCTTCCTCGAGTGGAGGTGTCGCCCCCTTCAAGGTACATATCAACTTTGATATTCCTATATTTGAAGGTCATATAGACGCATATGTTGTAGACAAAAGGTTGAATCTGCTAGAAGGGTATTTTCATGTCCATAACTCTTCGAATAGAGAAAATATTACCTTTTCAATCCTCAAAGTCATTCCCCATGTCAAATATTGGTGGGATACTTTCTGTGAGCAAAAGGAAATAGAGGAAACCTCATTATTTACAGTCACACTCACCTGGGAGTCCTTCAGGTATTTTATTAAGGAACAATACTACCATTTTGAAAGTTAAGACGACCTGTATATAAATGGACCACACTACGGCAGGAAAGGAACCAAGCAGTACCAAAGTTCACAAATATATTCCATACCTTGTGCACCAAACTGGGTATCAAATATTCTGAGTGAAATTTAGTGCTCAAGTACCATGTTGTTATGCATAGATACATTCAATAAGAAATGGAGTTTCTGGACATATCGTCCTTGGGCGTGGCCTATCGATATGTTGTTAAAATCAAGCAGATGCTTAAACAAAAGACGCGGTAGTTTGGGTTTGCAAACCCCTCACAGAAGAAGCAGGGAAAGGGCAGGCCCAAACCCATAGAAAAAAGGGTGGAGCAAAGATAGAAATCCTCAGGAAAACCTATCTAAGCCGCAAACAAAGAAGAACAATGGAAAGAAGAAGAAAGATACCGGGAAGTGGTGCGATTTCCATAAGATCCCCTGGCATAACATTATTGATTGTCACTCAAAGAAGTCATTGGTGGCTGAGGTGAAAGCCTATGATTCAGATGTGGGTTCCAACTCTTAGTTAGAACCAGAAAAGGGGAGATGGATCATTGATGTGGAACCTAGTGCCACCCTTTCTACCACTAAGATCCAACTCGATGAACCTGATGAGCCAGAGGAAGGCAAGCACCACTTTCATTCATAGATGTCGTTGAAAGGAACCCCACTACACTTCATCGTTGATAGAAGTAACCATAAGAACCTCATCTCGGCGGAGGTCGTCAAGCGGCTAGCCCTGCCAACAATGATGCACCCACAGTCCTACACCATCTGATGGCTCCGCCAAGGAAGTGATCTTCACATCATCCAATAGTTCTTCCTGTCATACGTCATCAAGCCCTTCAAAGATTAGGTATTGTGTGATGTTTCTCCCCTTAAAGTTTGTGATGTTCTTTTGGGCCAACCTTATTTATGGAAATGTCATGTTGTATATGAGTCTAGGCTTCGCAATGTTATTATTACTTTGAAAAGGAAATTGTACAGAATACCCGAGGTAGTCCCACCTGGTGTCATTTCCATGATCTCTGCCAAGAAATGTAGGAAGGTCATCTCTCAGACCGGGAATTTTGTCTTCTTCATGATTCTCTCTCAAAGTGAGCGAAATATTACAGTGACATCTAGGGCCTATGCGACTGACCTCTCCACACAGCAAAAGCAAGTGGATAAGGTCATGGAAAAATACAAAGACATCTTCTCCTCACCTACTAGGGTGCCTCTGCACTATCAGTTCAATAATTCCATCGATATGACCCTCGGCGCACCACTACCCAATGGGAAAGTCTATGACTTCTCTCAGTTAGAAAATGAGGAGATCAAGCATCGGATCCAAGAACTGCTCCAAAAGGGGCACATCCAACGTAGCTCATCACCTTGTGGAATCCCAATCGTGCTTGTGCAGAAGAAATATGGGACCTGACGACTCTGCATTGATTATCAGGCCCTAAATAAAATCACAGTCAGGAACTTGTAACTGATTCCCTGAATTGACGATCTCCTTGATCAGCTCAAGGGGGGGAAATACTTCAGTAAGATTGATATAAATTTTGGCTACCATCAGGTCCCAATAGAGAAGAAAAATGTATGGAAGATTGCCTTCAAGTCAAAATAAGGGATTTTTGAATGGTTGGTCATGCCCTTTTGTTTGAAAAATTCCCCAGCAAATTTCATGAGGATTATGGACGATATATTGTGGCCTTTCACCAATTTTTTTGTAGTGGTGAATTTGGATGACATCCTCATCTACAACAAGACTTGGGTGGAACAATTGCATCATATTCAGCAGGTTCGACACACTCTGTGGTAGCACAAGCTATATTCTAACTTGGAAAAATTATCCTTTGGCATGGACAGGGTCCAATACCTAGGCTACATAGTTGATGAGCATGGTGTGCATGTGGATCCAGCCAAGATCCAGGTCATTCGTGACTGGCCCATTGGAAGATTCTTCCACTCCATTATGGAGCTTACACCATTACCAAGGCTATGGGTGACAATGATTTTGAGCTCAACATTTTCCCCTTCCTTGGCTTGCACTCAGTGTTCAATATGGATCTCCTTCAGCCATATTTTTCATCATTACTGGACACCTCAGAGATATCAAAACAGTTGAAACCAACAAAGATCAACCTTGGTTGCATGGAATAGGAATCCACTAATCTGATCATAGACACACAAGTCAAGGGAACTTGCTAGCAGAGTATCCAGCTTTATCAGGTTGTTAAAGCAAAGCAACTCCTACACCAAGGCAAGTGGCTCACCTAAGGCCAAATTCAGTAGAAATTTCCTCATCTGATGGGGGCACTCAACGCAATGGAGACCATTGCTTCCTGGGGGGGGGGATTGATCCAGGTGGATATCAGTGGCCACCCACCTATTCCAACTAGCTCATCTTGGAAGTTTTTCATTTTGGAATTTTTTTCCTAGTTTTAGGGTCTTGAACTTTCGGGGTCGTTTTGATGCCCTAAACAACATTTTTAGGGATCGAAAAAATCAAACTATAGATAAAGATACATTCTGATGGCACAATGTGTACTCCTCAGATAGAAATTTCCAACGGGCTATCATTTTCCTAAAACAGAGATCGTATGCAAAAGTTAGGACCCCAGGAAGTTGATGTACTAACTTACCCCAACGGGGCCCACATGACTTTTGGTGCTTCATCTCCTAGGGTTAGGTTTTTGGATGTCTAGGGTTTGGGCACTCATGTTTATTGTAAAAATGTTTTTAGAGCCTCATTGTAATCAACTTCTTGTGAATGAGCACAACCGTCACATCTCTTTTCAAAGATAAGCCACCACCATTCTAGCAAGCTTGTTTTCAGTCTGCATTTTACAATTTCAGCTTATTTATTTATTGAATAGAAGCCAATTTATTGTATCTTTGTTATTGTTCCTTGTGTCTCTGTGTTAATAATAATAATAATAATAATAATAATGTGTGTTCATTTCGTTCTGCTCATAAAATCCGGGTTAGAAGGTGAATTAAAGGTCATTGTGACCACCACAACTTTAGCATAAGGTCTCTCTACACATCATATGCAAGTGGGAAAGATTGCAAAGGAGTACAAAGATCTACATTGTCAGGTCAAATATCCCATTAATTTGATACTTATATCCCCCTCACTCAATGGTCCAATATAAAGATGCTACCTTATGGAGAATGAGGAAATAAAGCATCAAATTCATGAGCTCATCCAAAAGGACCACATTTGACCAAGCTCCTCACCTTTTGGGAGCCCAATTGTGTTAGTGCAGAAGAAGTATGTGACCATGGACATGGCGGCTCTATATCAATTATAGATCCCAACACAAAATCACTTTCAAGAACTGATACCTAATCCTTTGAATTGGCGATATTCTTGATCAACATAAATGTTCCAATTTCTTTAGTAATATTGATTTAAAGTCAAGCTATCACTAGATTCCTATTACATGAACTAATGTATGGAAGGAAACCTTCAAATCTAAATAGAGCCTCTTTGAGTAGTTGTTCATGCATTTTGGCTCGACGAATTTTTCAGCGAAATTTATGAGGATGATGGATGACATCTTATGACCATTCACAAAATCTTTTATGGTCATATATTTGGATGAAATCCTCATCTTCATATGAACTTGGAAAATCACTTGCAACACATTCAACAGGTCTCGGACACCCTCGAGCAACGCAAGTTATACACCAATTTGGATAAATTGTCATTCAACATATAGAGAATCCAATACTTACGATACATTATGGATGAACATGGGGTGGATGTGGACTCATCCAAGATCCAAGTCATTCACGATTGGCTAGCCCTAACAAATATTACAGAGCTTTGCAGCTTCTTAGGCCTCGCCAAATTATACCACATGTTTGTGTTGGGGTTCTCTCATATCACTTGGCCCTTAATTCAAGTGACCAAGGGGGGACTAAAGCCAATGTTTCCTAGTCTGAATCACAACAGAAAGAATTCTAGGATATGAAACACAACATCTATTTTGCACCAATCCTCACATTATCAGACTTGCAACAAACTTTTGAGATTGATATGGATTCCTATGACTATGTCATCTATGACATCCTCACTTAGCAGGGACATATGGTAGCCTATCATAGTGAAACACTATCTAATGTTGTTTGTAGATATCCTACCTATGACAAGGATATGTACTCAATTGTGTAGTAATTTTGATACTGGAAGCATTATATTTTGGGCAAGGAAACGATCATCCATAGTGATCACAATCCTCTAGAATTCATGCAAACACAAGGAAATCTATAGAATGATTTACATCATAAATGGTCCACATACCTGCTACAATTCTACTTGAACATTAAGTGCAAGACGGGAAGTACCAACCGTGTTGCATACTTCCGTAGTCGACCCTCAGTTGTGCACTCACCATAGTTCTTAACTCATATGGGCACAAGACCTCCAAATGGCCACAATTATACAACAATGAATCTAACTTTGTTGCTAGTTCCAGCAAACAAGTTTCAGACTTCCACCTCTAGGATGTTCTCTTGTGCTATCTGGGCCATCTTTGTGTTCCTTCAAGTGAGTGTACAAATCTAATTTTGGAGGCCCATTAAAGTTGGGTGACAATTTACTTCAATATGGAGAATATGGTAGTAGTACTTCATAATCATTTCTTCTATCCAAATATTCAATAGAATATCAATGAGTATATCAGGTTGTGCACCGCGTGTGCCGTCACTAAGCCATCCATCAAGAAGTGAGGATTGTACACTCATTTTCCTACCCTAGACAAGCCTTGGGAGTCTGTCTCCATGGATTACATGTTAGGTTTTCCCTCCACCAAGAAAGGTCACTATTGTGTTTTGGTGGTTATCAGTCGATTCTCTAAGAAGGCCATTTTGAAACCATCACTTCTAGGCTCTTATTTGAGCAGGTTTGGGTTCATTTTGGGCTACCATAGACCATTATTTTAGATAGGGATAGTAGGTTCCTTAGTACGTTTTGGTCCATCCTATGGTCTCTAATGGACACCAAGTTGACCAAATCAACTTCCCTTCATCCCAAAACAGATGGATAAATGAAAGTGGTTAAAAAAAATGATTGTGCATATCTTGTTCAAGTACAACTCCAACCATCCACATACATGGGATGAGATCCTTCCTTATGTTCAACAAATTTATAACAGATCCATCCACAACTCCATTGGCCACAACCCTTTTAACGTTTTTTAGGGGTTCTAGCCATTGGCCCTCATTCATGTAGCTCTTCCCATTTCATCTTCCCATAAATATTCCTCCCACGCTCATACTGAGGAAGCTATATTTTTTGAATGGATCCAACACCTTCAACAATAGGTTCATGATATCTTGGAGGAGGCCAATGCCAAGTATAAGTAGTGACATGACCAATATCGTGTTCCTCACAGGTTTTAGGTTTGTGGCAAGGTGTTGTTGCATTTGCAAAAAGAGCGCCTCATAGGCACCCATATAAATCTTATATCACTCCAATATGGGACTTACACTATCACAAAGGCTATAGGTAAAATTCTTTCAAATTGAGTATTCATTTGTTCCTTGTCTTGCACCTAGTATTTAATGTGGAGCTACTTCGACCATATTTCCCACCTCTGCTAGACACCTTGGAGGTGGCTGAACAATTGGCCCCTATATAACTCAATATTGACTACATTTCTCAAGATCCAGTGGATTGTATCATAGATATTTGAATGAAGGGAACCCACCAGTGGAATATACAACTCTAGTGGGTTTCAAAGCAGGGTAGCTACTTCAACAAGGAAAGTAGCTCACTAAGGTTCAGATTTAATGAGAGTTTACCCATATTCTAAGGTAACTTGACGAAATGGGGATCATCACTTCCTAATTGGGGACGACTCATCCAGGTGGATACCCTTGGCCACCCACCTCTTCCACTAACTCATCATGGTTTTCCATCTTGACCATTTTTTGTTATGATTTTCAGGTCCTAAACTTCTGGGGTCGTTTTGAGGCCCTAAAATGATGTTTTTTGGCCATTCAGAGGCCTAGGGTTTCCATAGTAAACCCATGATTCAGGTGGATATTGGTGGCCACCCACCTATTACAACTAGCTCCTCTTATCAGTTTTTAGTTCAACATGTTCTTTTGTACTTCTTTGTAATTGTGGGTTCTACACTTTTGGGGATTTTTGAAGCCCTAAACATCTTCCTGGTGGATATTGGTGGCCTCTCACCTAATCCAACTAGATTGTTTTGTATGTTTTCATGTTAGCACATCTTGTTGTACTTCTAGGGTCGTTTTGGATCCCTAAACACTGTTTTTTTGGCTCACCACAGTGAAACTATAGACAAAGTTTGAGTTTTATGGTGTAATGTGTATCTCTCTAAAAGACCTTTCCAACAGGCTATCACATGCCTAAAACAGAGGTCATATGCAAAAGTTACGACCTCGAGAATTTGATGTACCAACTTACCCATAGGGGCCCACATGAATTTTGGTGTTTCACCTCCTAGGGTTAGGTTTATAGATGTCTAGGGTTTTGGCATTCATGACTAATATCAAAAAGGCCTTTGGAGCCTCATTGTAATCATTCTGCTTAGACGTATGCACGTAGAAGCCACATCTCTTCTTAGAGATAACTACCACCATTCGAGCAAGTGTTTCAGTTCTACAGTTTTACAATTTCAGCCTATTTCATGTATTCAATAGAATATATTGTTCACTGAATATTGGTGTTGTCCTTCATATCTTTGTGTTTATTGTATTCAATATGTTAATCAGTTCATTCCACTCCTAAATCTGGATCAGTGGTATCAGAGCGATATGCTCTTCATTAATTTTTATTCGTGGATGTCCCCGACAAGATCTGGGTACAAGAATTTGGGACTCAAACCAATCGATCTGTTGCAAGCTCGGTCGCATCAAGCCCGATAACAACCCATGGGAGACGAAAATAAATATGATGGAGGAGGAGATCCTTTTAAAATGTTCATCAAGGAATCCCTTGCGCGACAAAGGAATGAAATGATGGAAAACTTTGCGCAGATCATTCGGCGGATGCCCACGGGAGAAGCATCTTCATCAAGCGGCCATGAAACCCCCTTCAAGGTACAGGTAAATTTGATTTTACATTATTTGAAGGATTGATAGATGCAAGTGTTGTAGATAAATGGTTGAATCTGCTCGAAGGATATTTTTTCAGTCCATAATTTTTCCGATAGGGAAAAGATTACTTTTGCACTCCTTAAGGTCATCCCCCATGTTAAGGATTAGTGGGACACTTACTCTAAGAAAAGGGCCATAGAGGAATCTGCAATATTTATGGTTTTCCCTACATGGGATTCCTTCCAGGATGTAATTCAAGAACAATACTACCCTGTTGGAATCTACGAGGACCAATACACCAGATGGACCACCCTGCGTCAAGAAAGGGACTAAACAGTACCATATTTCACCAAAATTTTCCATACCTTGCGCACCAAGTTGGGTATCAAAGACTCTGAGTGACATCTAGTGCTCAAATATTGTGGTTGTTTGCATAGATACATTCAATCATAAATGGAGTTTCTGGACATCGCCTCATTGGGTACGACTTATAGATATGTTGTCAAGATCGAGCATAAATTTAAGCAAAAGAGGTGAGAGTTTGGATTTGCAAACTCCTCACAGTTGAAGCAGGGAAAAGGCGCCCCCAACCCACACAACAAGGAACAAAGAAAAGATGGCCACTCTGAGGACAACTAGTCCAAGACGCAACATAAGAAAGGAAATGAGAAGATGAAGAAGGACATGGGAAAATGGTGTGAATACCATAAAATCCCTTGGCACAACACTGAAGAATGATGCTCCAAGCAGTCACTCGTGGTCGATCTGAAGGCTTCTGAGTCATAGGACAATTTTGATTCTGAATCAAATCTAGAAGGAGGGAAGTGGATTATCGATGATGAACCCAATGCCACTGTCACTACCACCAAAGTCCATCTAAGCAAACCAGAAGAACTGTAGGAAGGGGAACACATCTTTCACTCACAAATGTGGGTAAAGGGGGCTCCACTTCATTTCATTGTCGACAGCGACAGTCAGAAGAAGTTGATCTCAGCAGAGGTCGTCAAGCGGTTGGACCTGCCGACGACACCGCACCCGCATCCCTACACCATCGAATGGCTTCGCCAAGGAACAAATCTTCGCGTCAGCCAACAATGTTGTCTTCCCTACGCCATCAATCCCTTCAAAGATGAGGTATTGTATGATATTTCCCCCCTTGAAGTTTGTGATGTTATTTTAGGACAACCATATTTGTGGAAGTGTCATGTTGTGTATGAGTCTAGACCCCGTAGTTTTAATATTACTTTGGGTAGACAATTGTACAGAATACCAGAGGTAGTGCCACCTACCGCTATTTCTTTAATCTCTGCTAAGAAACATAGTAAGGTCATTTCACAGACCGGGAAGTTCATCTTCTTTGTGATTCGTGCTCACAATAATTAGAAGTTCATCGCCACATCTGTGGCCTCTACACAGATCCTCTCTTTGCAACAGAATCAAGTGGACAGGATCATGGAAGAGTACAGAGACATATTCTCCTCACCCACCGGGGTACCGATGCACTGCCAAGTCAAGCATCCTATTCATCTAACACCTGGTGCACCTCTGCCTAATGGACCAGTCTATCGTCACCCGCTGATGGAAAATGGTGAAATCAAGCGTCAGATCCAAGATTTTATTCAAAAGGGGCACATCAGACCCAACTCCTCCCCTTGTAGAAGCTTGATTGTATTGGTGCAGAAGAAGGACAAGACTTGGTGAATCTGCATTTATTACAAAGTATTAAACAAAATCATAGTTAGAAACTGATACCCAATTCCCAAGATTGATGACCTTCTTGACCAACTCAAGGGGGAAAAGTTATTCAACAAGATTGACCTATATTTTGGCTACCACCAGGTTCCCATCGAACCAACTAATGTCTGGAAGACAACTTTCAAATCTAAAGAAGGTCTCTTCGAATGGTTGGTCATTCCCTTTGGCCTAACAAATGCACCAACCACTTTCATAAGGTTGATGGATGATGTATTGAGACCCTTCAACAACTCTTTTGTGGTGGTATATTTGGATGACATCCTCATCTTCAACAAAACTTGGGAGGAGCACATGCGGCATATTCAGTAGGTTTTGAGCACTCTGCAGCAGCACAAGCTATATGCCAACTTGGAAAAATGTTCCTTTGGCATGAACAGGGTCCAATACTTGGGCTACATTGTTGATGATCACGGGGTACATGTCGATTCTGCTAAGATCCAAGTCATCCATGACTGGCCAACCCTGACCACACTAACCGAGCTTCGGAGATTCTCGGGACTGGCCAATTTCTATTAACGGTTTGTGTTGGGATTCTCCCATATTGCATGGGCCCTCAGCCACGTGACCAAGGGCGGTGGCAAAGAAAATTTCGTGTGGGGGAAGGAACAACAACGAGCATTTGATGATATGAAGCATTGCTTGTGCTCAACTCTAGTATTCTCCTTACCTGATCTGTAACAACCGTTCGAGATTGAGACTGATGCATCTGACTATGTTTTAGGTGCAACTCTCACTCAGCACAGTCATCTAGTGGCATACCATAGTGAGACACTCTCAGATACAATCCATAAATATCCCACCTATGACAAGGAAATGTATTCCATTGTACAAGCCTGTCATCAATGGAAACATTACATTCTGGGAAAGGATATGATCATCCACACTGATCACAAGCCTCTACAGTTCATACAAACATAGGGGAAGTTGCAGAATGATCCCCATCATAAGTGGTCCACCTACCTGCAGCAGTTCCATCTCAACATCAAGTATAACACAAGGAGCACAAATCATTTTGTTGATTGCCTCAGTCGACCTCACGTAGTTGCACTCACCCCTATGCTCCATTCATGTGGACATGAGGCATCTCAGTGGTCCCAACTTTATCACCAAGATCTAGACTTCTCCACCACCTATAAAATCTTGGGTACATGCATGACTGTCACTGATTTTCACATTCAGGATGGGTTGCTATGCCATCTAGGCCATCTATGTGTTTCTACAAGTGAGTGTGCAAAGCTGATTTGGGAATCCCACTACAGTCGAGTGGTAGGACATTTTGGCGTGGAGAAAAATGTGGTCATTCTTCATCAACATTTTTATTGGATGTTAGCAAGTATATCTGATCTTTCACTACCCGTGCCATTCCCAAGTCAGCCATCAAGAAGCAAGGATTAAACACCCCTCTTCCTACCCCCAAGAATCCTTGGTAATCCATCTTGATGGATCACATGTCTAGCCTTTCGTCCACCAAGCAAGGCAATGATTGTGTATTTGTGGTCGTTGATCGGTTTTCGAAGATGGCCATCCTCACAGCCTGCAAGAAGAACATCACAGTGATAGATACTGCCAAGCTCTTCTTCGAATGAGTGTGGGTCCATTTTGGGATACCACAGACCATCATCTATGACCGAGACAACAGGTTCCTCAACATATTTTGGTCAAGTCTCTGGTCACTTTTGGACACCAAGCTCACTAAATCCACTGCTTTCCACCCCCAAATATAGGTCATCAATCAGATGATTGTGCACATCCTATGCATGTACATATCTAAGAATCCATGTACATGGGATGAGAGTCTCCCCTATGTTCAACATAGTTACAACAGGGCTCTCCATAGCTCCATCGACCATAGCCCATTTCAGGTCAGACTGGGATTCCAACCCTTGGGTCACATTGATGTTTCACTACCTCTAGAAACCACACAGACATAATCTTCCCATTTTCAGTTTGAGACATACAAAGCCACCAGATTCATTGAGCGGATTCAGCACATCCACCAATAGGTCCAAGAGATTTTGTAGAAATCCAATGTAAGTACAAGAAACGCCATGATCAACACAGGATATCGCACCAACTTCAGGTTGGAGATAAGGCTTGGTTACACTTGAAAAAGGAGCATCTTATAGGGCCCCATCAGAAGCTCCGCCCACTTTGATATGGGCCTTACACCATCACCAAGGTTGTGGGTAACAATGATTTTGAGCTCAACAATCCACCATTCCTTGGCTTGCACCTAGTGGTCAATGTGGACCTCCTTCGGCCATATTTTCCACCATTCTTGGACACCTCAGAGATCGCAAAACAGTTGGCACCAACAAACCTCAAACCTAACTGCATGGTGTTAGGATATTTAGACACTTAGGAGTTAGTTAAGATCTACTTGGTCTAATATGTCGTTAGGTAAAAGTGTGTTTCTTTAGTATGCATTAGTAGTTAGGCAATCCGACGGTCACGATATGTTTCCGACATAGAGTGATCCGACGGTTCATACTCTCCTCGATCTTAACGGCCATTGATCCGTGGCTTAACACCCGATTGGTCCATGATCTCTATTTAAAGAGCATGGAGGGTC
>ML824292.1:0-13268 GCA_009831015.1 Picea engelmannii | reverse complement strand
CCACTAGTGGAATATACAACTCTAGTGGGTGTCAAAGCAGGGTAGCTACTTCAACAAGGCAAGTAGCTCACCAAGGTTCAGATTTAATGAAATTTTCCCCATATCCTAAGTTAACTTGACGCAATGGGGATCATCACTTCTTAATTGGGGACGATTGATCTAGGTGGATATCGTTGGCCACCCACCTCTTCCACTAACTCATCATGGTTTTCCATCTTGGCCATTTTTTGTTATGATTTTCGGGTCCTAAACTTCTGGGGCCATTTTGAGGCCCTAAAATGATGTTTTTTTGGCCATTCGGAGGCCTAGGGTTTCCATAGTAAACCCATGATCCAAGTGGATATTGGTGGCCACCCACCTATTCCAACTAGCTCCTCTTGTCAGTTTTTAGTCATTCTTCTGTACTTCTTTGTAATTGTGGGTTCTACAATTCTAGGGTTGTTTGAAGCGCTACACATCTTCCAAGTGGATACTAGTGGCCTCTCACCTAATCCAACTAGATTATTTTGTATGTTTTCATGTCATCACATCTTGTTGTACTTCCAGGGCCATTTTGGAGCCCTAAGCACTGTTTTTTTGGCTCACCACAGTCAAATTGTAGACGATGTACTGTGTAGTTCTCTAAAAGTCCTTTCCAACGTGCTATCACAGGCCTAAAACGGAGGTCGTATGCAAAAGTTATGACCCCGAGAAGTTGAGGTACCAACTTACCCATAGGGGCCCACATGAATTTTGGTGTTTCACCTCCTAGGGTTAGGTTTTTGGATGTCTAGGGTTTTGATATTCATGAGTAATATCAAAAAGGCCTTTGGAGCCTCATTGTAATCATTCTTCTTAGACAGATGTGTGTAGAAGCCACATCTCTTCTCAGATATAGCTACCACCATTCGAGCAAGTGTTTCAGTTTTGCAGTTTTACAGTTTCAACCTATTTCATTTATTCAATAAAGGATATTGTTCATTGGATATCTGTGTTGTTCTTCATATCTTTGTGTTTATTGTATTCAGTCTGTTAATCAGTTTGTTCCGCTCCTAATTTTGGATCAACCCAGGCCTCACCAATTATTGTACTTCTCGATCAGATATCTCCAATGAGATACTAAACACCCCAAACAAAGATTGTATGAAAAAATTGTGCCCTCAAGAAGTTGACGCATCAACTAACCACATAGGGGCCTGCAAACATTTTGTTGCTTCAACTCCTAGGGTTAGGGTTTTGGACCTTTAGGGTTCTTTATTTATGTTAAAAGGACATTATTTCGTCCCATTGTATTATATCTTTTCAAATGAGAATAGCCGATATCTCTTTTTCTTTAGAGATAAGCTACCACCATTCTAGCCAGTTTGTGTTATACATTATTCTACTATTTTATTCATTAATAGAAGTTTGGTTTCATTGTATTGTTGTACTCTCTACTATATTTCTAAGTGTGTTTCATTTAATTCTCAATATAATTCAAATCAAATTGCAAATTTAACACAAGTAACTTTTATTCTAAGTGCATTCAACATGACTTTATTTGAGCATTCCTACAATTCCCAGACTCAAAAAGTGGAGGTTTTGTGAAAAAAAATAATGATTAGTACAAGTGTAATTGGAAGACATCAGTGGGTTTAGATGGGATTCAAATGGTGATCATCTATAGGGTACTCATGATATTGTGATACTATCAACCCAACTGAATTCCCAAATCTTCCATCATGTAAGGTAATACTATTAGGAGCTTTTAATTGACAAATTTGGAGAATCCATTGTTGGGGTGAGGAAAAAAACCCTTGACCTACTTAAATCCATCTTCATAAATATGATAAATACAAGGAAGATGCAACAAATGAGCTTTGTGAAGGAAGGAATCGTATTTAAAGGAGGCAAAGAACCATTTTGAAGCTTGCATTTAATGATAGTAGGGCCGACCCTAGTAGTAGGGACTCCAAATTGGGGAAAAGTCAAATTAAACATAGTTATGTTTAGGTTGTTCTGATATAAATTCAATTGATAAATATAATTATAATTTATGGAGAGGTTTTTCATAACCTAATAGAGAAAAAGGAGTATAATTTGAATCTTAATGAAGGAAAAGATCATTTAATGAGGAATTCCCATGAGGAGAGAGAAAATGTGTGCTAGGTTTAAAGAAGGTGTTGGGAGTTGTGGCCTAGCATTAGAATCTTCCAAGTGGAATTTTGAAGACTTGTCAAGCCCTAGGAAGGTGCACCTTAGATGCGAGGACACTTTTCATGGAATAAATTATAATTTTCCCTCTCTACACCCTAAAAGGAATCAAACACTAATTTCAAAGGATGGAAGCCCATAAATAGAGGAGAGATCCATTTCTTAAAGAGAATAGTTCAAAGAGTGAGAGATCCCATCCAAGATTAGTTGAATATATTTTTAGAGGAAGAAGTCAAAGGACAAGTTAAATGTGAGTTATTCCATCTATCTTTTATTTTCATGTATTATTAGGATTTTTTCAAGGATTTCCATGGTTTTCACTACTAAAATAATCTTTGAAGAAGGGTGGGTTTACTCCAATAAGAATATGTTATGGTTGAGGTCAAACCCTCCCTAAACATTGATGTGTAACCTTGAAATATTGAAGGATTTTTTTGTTCTAATTTCCCGGTTAGATTTGTTCACTCCATGATTGAGGGATACCTTAACTAAGGAGGAAGATTAAGTGTGAAAATTTATGGTTGTCTTGATCTTGTTGTGACATGATATTGAAGAATTGATGTATTGTTGGTTGTTCATTCAATAAGACAGTTTTCCTACTTTGTCTACTTCATCTATGGTTTCATATCTTGATGTCCTTAAACTGTTCATGGTTGCATGTAATTGCTTCATTGTAATTTCATGGCTGTGATGGTACATCTTGTTTAAGGGCTCTCACTTATTCTTTCATAATTTGAAAATATATTTTGGATTAATTATGGTATGTCAATGAATGGATTAATTACATCTTCTTTGTAATAACCAAACCCTCTTCTTCTTGTATCTTTAATCTGTAGCCCAATTGAATAGACATTGTTCTTGGAAAGTTCCATCATCCCTTTATTTCTAAATATCATCTTAAAGCATTCTTTCCTAAGGTTTCTCCCCTTGTGCTAGAAAAACGAACTAGCCTAAAGTGAGAGGAAGAGTTGTTGTAGTGATAGTGGGAAACCTTTCTAAGTGCCTCTATGGTTTCACTTTGTTCAAGGACTTAAATATCTATGAGTGCAAGTCTAAGAGACAACAAATTGGTGTTGTTGCTAGGGACAAATTCTAGTTAACAAAATTTAGTAGATTGGCCATAATCATGTGATGAGGGAATTTCTTTGAAGATATTTTCTCAATTGGAAACTCCATGAACATTTTTAATTGACTTGTTGTTTGTAGATGTGATGACATCCAAAATATTTGAAGGCATTTGATAGAAGACTCACCTGGAAACCCCATTGATATTGAAATAGGGTATGATTGCAATACATTTTCGATTTTCATATCAGTTATTCATATTGAATATTTGATGTAAAGAATTATGGCATGTTTAAAAGAATCATGGAAGGATAATTTGATCCATTAGATTTCTTGGGTATATCTAGTATTTGACTGAGTTATCTGTATCCACATTGGGATAGACACTTTATGATGTTCCAAGGACATACTAGGTCAACTACACTACACATTGTATGTTTCATTGAATTCATTTCATATCTTAATGTTGTCCATGGGATGCCATGATCAAGATATTTTTAATGACATTAGAACATGATACATTGTATGTTTCATTGGATTCATTTCATATCTTAATGTTGTCCATGGGATGTCATGATCAAGATATTTGTAAGGACATTAGAACATGATGCATTGGAATGATCTTATGATTGTGGTCCAAAGTATATATTATCACTTGCAGGTTTAATCAAAGTGTTTCGTAGGGTTTGGAATCTTGGTTATGTTGACGGATCACACAAGGCATATTCTATGGTTGAGAATACCATAAAACGAGAAGAAAAAATGATTATTTGGTGCTTTCATACCAAAGTGACCCTTATGATATTTTGTTTGATAAAACCGAAGATAAATATGATGCATCAGACTCATTGGTTGTCATTGTAGAAAATAAATACATTAAATCATCCCATGTAAAGCTTGAAGATGAGTACCAAGAGGATCTCTTAGTAGATGACTAGTCTCTTTCATCACACGAGCCTATTTCACTTGAAATTTCAAATAGGAATGAACAAGTGTGTCGTGATGATTTTTTTTTTGTTCCTCATGAAGAAGATCTTGATAGTGAAGATTCCATTGAAGACCATGCATCCCATATTGTTCCAAAAGTAGCATATTGAGATGATGAGGTACATTTTCATGAGGACATTCCTGTATCCATTATCACAGATTCCATGGAGGACAAGGTTTAGTAAGCTACTCTAAATTTTATTTTCAAATTTCTGAACTTGATGATGAATCCCTTAATTATTTGAAGAGGATAGTGCTTGTAGATATTCCCTTGGAGGAACACAAAATTATAGGTGCTTCTATTAGCTCATGTGATGAAAAACGTGGCATCGAAGAGGATGATGATGTGAGCACTATTTTTGTGATTGAGAGGTGTATATGGGATATGGATTGTTGGTTTGTTCATGTGGATCTCATCTATGATGTGATGGATGGTGAGAGATTGGTGGATAAAGACATGATTGTGCCCCTTCCTTTTTCAATCAGCCTTGAGAGTCGCCTCATGCAGCATGAAGAGGGTAGTGTAGACCCTATTTCCTTTTATCTTGGGTATCCAAACTACGATAAGTTATGTGATGCATATTCTATTGTGATCAACATCCACGTGTCCTAGTTAATGGGTTAGATTTGTTGTAGCATAAAGAGAATTTTCATCACATTACACATGTAGAAATTTTCTAGCCATGGATATCTTCAGCTTGTACCCAATTTATGTAGGAAAAATTAGCAAGGGGAAGTGATTTCATGGCTGCAATTTGTTTGGGAAAACAACATGCAAAATTGTTGATGTATTACAAAATCTTTTAGCCTTCCAAAGGAGGGAATCAAAATTTGTCAATGTTTGATTGAGGGTATTGAAGAAGGATAGAAAAAATTGTATATATTTAACTTGGAACAACATTCTAAACCCTTTCTGGTTGAGGGTACAACATGTAACTATTATGAAAGCAAAGGAGGATGGTTGTTGGACAATGCATATCAACTTCTAGAGAGGCATATGGTAGTTCATGTAGATGGTTTGTGGCTCAATGATGGGCTTGAATATTCATATTCCCAATATGATGACTATATCATCCATATCTAACATTAGATAGAGAAAGCATATAGTAGTATATGCCAACCTTGGTATGATATTGTTTTTTTTTCCATCTACAAAAGCTCATATCAATTTTCATTGATACAATGATAGAGGTTCCATCATATGCTTGCAAGATGCTTGATGAGCCTTGTGTTGGTTTGTTACCAAACACAAGGGGAGATCATATCTTGAGATGAGTCACATGGTGGTTGCACTGGTTCTTTAATTCCACTTGGCCTTTAATATTCCTATTACAGAGTAAGGTAGGAAGAATAAGCCCAATGTTCATGAGAAATACATGTATTTGTATGTTCCCTTTGGCATTTTTGGATCATGTCTTTATTTGTAGCGCCCCTTGAGAATTAATATTAATTAAATGAACATTCTCAAGTTTTTTGTAATGAATTAGGATTAAAGACATTTTTATTATGCAATAGGGATGTGAAGTCTTTTTATCCATCCTTTCATGGAAAACTATCCTTTCGATTCACCTTGTAGGTATAACATATATTCTAGAGTCCTCTTGCACCCCACAAGGGATTGCAGTCCCCATATGGAGCCATTTATTATTATTTGGATCTTTTGATGGAAGGATTTGGAGAACATCCTTGTTGGTTTGAGCACAAAGACCATTGACATAATAAAATCCCATTTCAATGGCATGACATATACAAGGAAGAGGCATAAAAGGACCTCTATGAAAGGAAGCACTCATTTTAAATGAGGAAAACCACTATTTTGAAGCTTGCATTTAATGATGGTAGGGTCATCCCTAGTAGGAGGGGCTCCAAAGTCGGGGAAAGTCAAATTAAACATTACTTTAAGTTATGTTTAGGCCATCACTAACCTAAAGTCAATTAATAAATATAATTTTAAGTTATGGAGAGGTCATTAATAACCTAATGGAGAAAAATGAAGTATAGGTTGAATCTTAATGAAGGAAAATATTGTTTAATGAGGAATGCATATGAGGAGACATAAAGGTGTGTTATGGTTAAAGGAGGCCTTTGAAGGTGCTCCCTAGAATTATAAGCTTCCAACTTGCATTTTTAAGACTTAGCAACCCCTAAAGAAGTCCTAGGGAGGTGCATCCTAGATGGGAGGACACTTTCCTGGAATAAAATATCATTATCCCTCTTTAAACTCTAAAAGGGACCAAACCCTAATTTGGGAGGATGGGATCCTATAAATAGAGGAGATAATCATTTGTTAAAGAGCATGGTTTAAAGAGTGGGATTACCCCTCCAAGTTTAGTTGAATATATTTTTGGAGGAATAAGTCAAGGGATAAGTTCAATGTAAGGTTTTTCCATCTCTCTTTTGTTTTCATTGATGATTACAATTTTTGCAAGGATGTCCATGGTTTTTTCTATTGAAATAATCTTTAAAGAAGGACAGGTTTTCTCCATAAAAAGGGAAACCTAGGTTTTCTCCATAGGTTTTATCAAAACCTATGAGAGGAAGAGATTTTGTGGTGATATTGGGAAGCTTTCCTAAGTTCCTTTAGGGTTGCACTTTGTTCAAGGACTTCAATATCTACAAGCATTGGTCTAGGAAGTAACACGAGACACAATTCATTCACAACATATATCTCCACTATCCATAACTCAGATTCTATACTTTTAATCCTACAATACCTTCCTTTGAAATCTACTTTACTCACTAAACAAGTCTACAAATGCATGGAAGAGAACACTCATGTAAGAAATCATAGTCATATACCTTCTTTCTCTTTGGATGCCTCCTTAACAATGTTAAAGCATGTACAACTATTATTCAATCTTCTATTACTTGGTTGGTACAAAGTGGATGGTTTCTCCATATGTATCTTAGCAATAAGGGAAATAAGAGTTTTTTTTTTCCAACGTGTTCTTTAATCAATATAAGTTTTAGTGACACCCATGTTTGGCAAGTCTTGACCTTCACAAGTTATGTGACACCCATGGTTGGCACAGGGGCATACCCAGGGTTCAACACTTCAACATCGCACCAACAAAACCCTAACTACCGGCCCTTTCGGCAACACCTGCAAAGCAGATGAAGTCTCACCCGAGGTAGAGGTAGGGGGGGTTGCATGAATCAAGTGTATACAACCCAGCCAGGACACAGATCTGTGATTACACACTCCAACATAGCACTTTATCCAATGGCATGCATTAATTTATGATTCTTATTCACTTCGCAGATTAACCCTAAATACAGAACAACATTGCAATAAACAGATCAACACCTCTAAGAACTTAGCATCAGTTCATATCTAACATTCATTCACATCATAAAGCACTAAGCAATCATATATCTATCTATCATACATAAAGAACAATGCACTAAGCAAACATAATCATAAACACCATGAATAACATTGCACAAAGCACATCAACACAGGATATGCGTGGTTCACCCCAGTGTGGGGCTACGTCCACCAACTCTTCGTCTTCTTTATTAGTCTTCTTCAATCTTCTTATAGGCACAAAGCCACAGATCTTACTCCGCATTGGACAGGTGATCTGCGCACAGTGCACTAGATCCACCTTCCCCAAAATCAGGTCACAACACAAATCCTTACATAGTCTGCGCACAAAGCACTTACAAAACACTCGCACTTAGCTATGCAAGCATCAACACATTCTGGCACAAAGCCAACTAGCCAAGCACTAAGCCGATCAATGACTAGTAACCAACTAACTCCTCTACTTACATCACCTAGCTACTTATTTATACATTACAAAAGGGGCCTAGGCATGGGTAAACCCATTGGCCGACATCCCATACCCGTTACATAAACCCTAAAAGCCCCAAAAGGCCCGCAAAATGGGTGAGATCCCGCGATCTCCACTTGCCTAAGCACTCCATCTTCAACCAGCCTGTCGAAGTCCCAAAAATGGTCAAACACGACCAACATTTCCACAAAACTTGGTCAAGGGCCAACATGCCCCCAACACTCACCTGTGACTCATCCCGAGTCACTCTGATCTGGGCAACACTGCTTCAAAGGCCTCGAGCTACCTCGACTTGTTGATTCGCCAGAGCCTCCTGCTCAGAGAACTCCTAAATGAATTTCTTGGTGACATGCCCTTCCAGGCGTTGTTCCACTATTGCGACCACATGTTCCAACTATGATCCTTGTCCCTCGATCTCTTCAAAAAGTGTGCAGGCTTCATCCTACACCGGCTGGAGTCTCTGGGTCACCTCCATAACTCGACTCTGGATGATAGTGACCTGCTGATGAACAATGTCACTCATGCAACCTTTTCATCTTCTCCACTGTCGTAAGCAGTTTCAACAGTGCTCGCACAGTCGACGTCTATTGCTTCGCCTCTTGGAGCTATGCCTCCAATCTCCTCAGCTTCGGTTCTTCTGCAAGGCACTCGTAGGTCTGTGCACTCGGTGACTAAGTTGCTTGCATTCTACGGCCAATGCCGTGATTCTTTCTACTATGCTCCTGGCAGTCTCTTCCCTTTGATCTTGTACTTCTTGTGGAGTGCTAGGCACTGCTTGAAGTTCTAGCTCTGCTACTCTTGCTTGGAGCTGCTAAATGACCTCAACGAACTTCCCTACTTGGCTCTCGCTTGTCTCTTCTTCCATATATGCCAAGCCCGACATAGAGCGAAGTTCTCTATTCACTTCCTCTCTAATCCCAAGCTGCTTTGCGAGCAACTGGTCTTTCTCTTTCTGGATTTTCTCCTTGTCTTCTTTGAACTTCACCCGAAGGTCATCTGTCTCTTGTTGCGCAACCCGAAGTTGCTCTAAGGCCTCCTCCTTTTCTTGCCTTAAGGCCTCTGTGGCTTGCTCCTTTTCTTCCTGAACTTGACGAAGTCGAGTTTCTGTAGCATCTGCTAATTTGTGTAGTTGGGTGGGACCATCCCCCAATTCTACATTCTCTGCGGAGGATGGCACAGTAGACACTGTGTGGCTCAACTGGATAACTTTATGGATGCATTTCAGTTCTTTCTCAATCCTGTCATAGAGTGTTTCTTGTTTGGCTACTTGTCTCTACAGGATGTCCTCTCAGGCATATTCTACAGAGGTGATGATGAGATGGATACCATCCACCGTGAGTACGTTCTGGGACTGAGGCTTAGTGGCTCAGGATTTCTTCCGCACTGAGGGTTTCCACGGGGAACCCTTCCTTTTCTTTGATGTCTCAGCCTATGTAAGGGGATCCTTTGGCAGTGTTACTTTTCCCTTTTCTTTCTTTTCTTCTTCCCCTTCCTCCTCTTGGTTTACTTCATTGCCTCCTCCTCCTACAGGTGAATCAGATGCAGTTTCTTCTGATGCGTTGTCTTTTTCCTCACTGTCGATGTCCTGCACTTCCTCCTTTTTCTTCTTCTTCTTTTTGCTGCCCTGTCCATCATGTTCGACCCGGGTGACTAATGGGCTTTGATATCGGGGTCAGAGAGTTCTACATCCTCCACTGGTAGAAGGAATTTTGTTGGCCATTCCTTGGTTATCTCTTCCATGTCTTCATCAGTCAATTTGTAGTAAGACTGCAGCTCCTCCTTTCTTTCGTCCCCACGCGTGGTGATATATATGAAGTGTCGGTCTGTGCGAAACTTCATGAGTGGCCTGAACCGATGGAGTGTATTCGGCGTCATTCAGGGGAAGGATTCAATGGCCCACTTGAGTTGTAAGTAGTAGGTGTGGAACACCGCATTTGATTGTCACTTCTTCACCATGTCGCTCAAATACCACAAAGTGGTGAATCTTGTTGCCAGTGGTTCTGATGGCTCAACTTCAGGGAATGTCGTTCCCTCTGGCATCTCCCAAGTCACAAATGATATTAAGATCAACAACCAACTAAAGTGGAACTCGTAGCCTTAGTCCTGCGCTTCGCGACAGTCCTTCTCCAACTCATTGACGAGGTAGCTCGCCCAATTCATCTGCATCCCTTCGACGCACTTCCCTATAAGGTCAACTACAAATCCTGTTACTTGCGTAGGGCGGTTATTTCTGACGAGCTTTCCCACTATCAGCTGACAATATAGGCGCACTGCGCCATCCTGGATAGAGGCTACCTTGTAGCCTCGCTTCCCCTTCTCCACATCGCCATACCCCTCCTTGATGCGTTGTGCTAAGGAGCGATCTAAGGTTTTTCCTGGGTAGAATTTCTGAGGGTCTGGTCTTTGCATGCTTAATCCAGTAAGGAGGTGGATCAACGTCGGATCCACAGGCCTATCCGACCATAGGTACCCTCCATGGAAGAACGACAGGAAGAGTTTAACGCACGCGTTAACCTCCTGATGTCATCCGAAGTGTGGAATCTTCATCACATTTAAGATGATTGATCTCACAATCTCCTTGATCCATGGCTAGGGAACTATCTTAGGCTTCTTCCCAGTCATCTTTGTCAGGTAGCAATGTGGGGCGAGCATTGCATAATTATTCCTATCACCGAGGTTGAAATCACTTATATTGAGAGTTGAAATCACTCCCAACTGCAGTCCTACTGCGTGTATTCCTTTTGGGAGGTACATAGTGATGAGTGTGTATTCGAAATCCCTCGGGACGTTGTCACGACTAACCGCACCAGCCAAGGGCGGGATGTAGTTGAGCAAGACTGATGAGATATGCTTTGCATTCGCCAGATCGTTGCGGTGCTTGCTTCTCTTCTCTGTCACGGTTCGGGATGGCCCAGATCGACGTCTAGTCGAGGGGGATGCTTGCAATCCTTCTGTCGATGAGGCCTGTACTCCTTTGGACATGGCTTTCTCAGCCATAAGGTCTATTAACATCTCCTCCATAGACTTCTCTACTGAGTTGTGTTCGCCCGACATACACGCTCGTGGTCAAATAAATTGGTTAGTGAAAATATACTCAAGGTAACTGAATCAATGGCGAGGCCTAGACAGCACAGCGTGGTAGGCAATCACTTCTATATTAACTCGAATATCTTAGATTTCAAAAGTGGTCCCGGTGCGGCATTCGACGGAATAAATAAACAACGTCGTAACGGATTCCTTCAACGAGTCGAAATGCCTCAATCCATCCGTTATGGCGTGGTATCAACGGTCCAATGGCGATCTTTTCCGGAAATAACTGTGTTTATAACCATTCTAGAGCATCATTCTAATGGACGAGGTGCCTCCAACAGTCATATAGCTTCATCATGGCGAAGTGCCTTTCTGCGCGGTTCTGCTAATCCGACGAGGCTCAAGTTCTACACGCCTGCCTTCTGTGAAGTCTTCTCTGGAACTTCCTACAGTTTTTCTAACTTTGCCTTCTTCTTATTGAGCTTTCTTGCCTTCTTTCCTGTGATCTGAGTTTCTGGATTCCTCTTTCCATTCTTATTATTTTCTTCCCTTAGCGTAGTAACTTCGCACTGTTGAGGGTCTTCCGAAGGGTTCGAATGTAATACCTCTTCGCTTGCTACTTTTGGGATAGGTTCTCTTTTCTCCTACATGGATAGGGTTTTCAAGCCTTCCTGCGTTCTTGCAACTTCTATAGCTAAGTCTCTAGCCCTCAGTCGCTTTGACTTGTCCTCTTGTTCTTCTATTAAGCGTGCTATTCTCCTAGCCATGAAGTCCCTTAATTCTTGCCTTTTCTGTTCTGTGGCTACCTCCTCTTCTTTTCTTCGGATATGGTCTTTCTCAATCCAGATCTTCCCTAACAAAAGTGAAAAAGGGACGATGTCCTCAACAAACTTAATGACTTCAAATTCTTCTTCGGTCGATGTTCCATGAGCAATCGTAGGTACGTTAGTAACTCTTCCACACAGGGTTATCATCTTTCCTTTAAACATTCCTATCCTTCCCAATGTACGAATCATAGTTGGCTTTCCCAAAATTTCCCAAGTATTTTCTGGCATAAGATTCACCTGTGTTTCCTCATCTAACACACAGTCTATGTCGAAGTCTCTTATTCTTGTTTCTATGCACTGCTTCTCTTTTAAGATCTCTGGTGGACTGATGTTTATGTGATCATTCAGTATTTCTTTCAACTTTAATAACATGGATTCTGATTTTCTCTGGTTTTCTAACATATCCCTAGTTTCTTGACCTTCTTCATGGTTTTCTTGTCTTATGTTCATCTTTTCAACTTTAGCAATCATTCTAGGGAAATCCAAAACCTCATGATCAACATCTTTACAACAAATACAAATGGGACCTACACCAGGGCATTCCTTAGCAAGATGTCTTGGTCTTCTGCAGTTATAACATAGTGTCAATCCTCTCTTTCTTTTGAATGATCCCCAACCTTTTCTGTACTGCACACTAAGATCACAGTGATAGACCTGCAATCTGCAAAAATTCTTTCTAGGGTCTTGCATCCACTTATTAGTCCAAAAATTCTTTCTATGCATAGGAATAACATATCTTTCACTATTTCTATCAAATTCATTCAGATCAAATCTTCTTTCTTCTATATGTGCCCTAGTTTTCAAACTAAGACCAAATTTTCGAAGAAAAAATTTTCCACTTATCTTACCTTTATCAGAGCACAAAGCTTTAAGATCTTACCTCTTTTCTTCATATCGGACTTCTCTTTTAGCACGGAGCTTCGCAGTCAAGTAGAATATTGCGCACTATAGCAACAAATCTACGCACTGAGATTTTTCTTTTCTTCAGTTCCCAGCAATCATAGTTTCAGGTCCTGACAACGGAACCATTTGTTGGCACAAGGGCATACCCAGGGTTCAACGCTTCAACAACGCACCAACAAAACCCTAACTACTGGCCCTTTCGGTAACACCTGTGAAGCAGATGACCGGGGTTGCAGGACTCAAGTGTCTACAACCTAGCTGGGACAGAGATATGTGATTACACACTTCAACAGAGCACTTTAGCCAATGACATGCATTAATTTATGATTCTTATTCACTTCGCGGATTAACCCTAAATACAGAACAACGCTGTAATAAACAGATCAACACCTCTAAGCACTTAGCATCAGTTTAGATCTAACATTCATTCACATCATAAAGCACTAAGCAATCATAGATCTATCTATCATACATCAAGAACAGTGCA
>ML824291.1:56263-67819 GCA_009831015.1 Picea engelmannii | reverse complement strand
ACAGGAGGAGGATTTCACGGGACAGCCAGCGAATGATGCAGATGATTTTGCGTCTCCAGTCCCCCAGAAAGGAATTATGCAGGCGCCTCCTAATGTTAAACAAACCATCGAAACCCCCATTGAAGAAGATCCCGTGTTCGCTACCATCAGAGAATCTTTCTATGATGTTGCAGCTCCTGATAAGATGCTGAGATCAGATGTAAATCAAGAGGCCGAATTTTTCGGACAAGACGAATCGGGGAGGTCGGATTCCGACGATGTTCGGTCTGGACCTTGTCCTGACAATTCTGTAATCGCCGAAGAAACAATGAACCCCGTTGAGGAGAAACCGAATACAGAAGAAGGCCGGGGCGACAAAGGTGCAGAAATTGATAGGAGAAAGCAAGAGGAATTACAGGTAAGCTGATCGATTTATTTGAAGATTAATTCCGATGTCAGTTTCTTGTGGTCTTGAATAGACTAATATTCGATTAATATTCGTTGGTGATGCAGGCAGGAGAAGATGAGAAGAAACAAAAATCTTATGATCATCAGAAAAGTTATACAGAGAAAATTTACGAGACAGCATCAGGTGCAGCCCAGGCGGTTGCCTCGAAGCTCGGGTATGGCGCCGCAGAAGACCGATCCGAAGAAACTGATGGTTTCAACGAGGGGAATAATAAAGGGAAGAAGGGCATTGTAGAGCGAGCAGGTGGGGTGGTGGCCTCCATGTTGGGCATAAAGCACCCGAAGGAGGATAGCCAACAACAAGAGTCTCCTCGTGATATGCAAGAACAAAAACAAACAGGTATCTGTCTCTATTTATGTTGCTTTGCCATGACTAATCTTTAACTCATTCAAATAGTTTTAATCTTAATTTTTCGGTTGCAGAGGCAGAGAATGTGGAAACAGTTGAACCACAATTTTGGGATGCACAGGCAGAGAATGTGGAAACAGTTGAAGAGCAGGCAGAGAATGTGGAAACAGATGAAGAACAAACACAATAGCCATACCTGCGAGGTTGGGCACGACTGAGAATTGTACAGAAAGCTTTTCTGGTTGGGCACGACTGAGAATTGTACATAAAGCTTTTGAAAGAAAGACGATTCGATTTGTAGATAACTAGACTTCGACGTGGATTTTATATTTGTTAATTTAGTGGGTCATTCGATCCTGTGCAAGGCATGCCACCTATCTTACCACAGTGGGTCTTGCCATCATGACGTCAAACCTACCCAGAATCATCTATGGTTGTGTTTTTTTATTGTAATAGCTTCCATAGCTACCCGACTCTTTTCAATCCCTGTTTGGGAGTATATAGCAATTCTTAGTGAACAAATTTGCATTTAAAAAAAACAGGCCATTCAAAAGTTGTTTGGGAGTATATATCAATTTTCTTTTGAACGAATTTTCATTTAAGAAAACAGACCCAAAGGTCAAGTAAAATCTCTTTTTATTAAAAACCAGGACTTTCAGTGGATAAGGGAAAATAGTTATGTTTTGTCAAAAAATTTATCGTTTTTTTTTTCTATAGTTCAACTTTGTTACTAGCAATTCATTTTTTTTTTGTTGACTTGTGATTGGTAGATCATATTGATCATATTGCCAGGGTAGCAGCAACAATTTAATAAGTGATTTAATTGTGGAGTTGTAATGCATGGTTAGTGTGAAAGTTTTGAGAAGATATGGTTTTGGAAGCTTGTCACTATGTAAGATATTGACTATGTAAGCTATTGAATGGAGAATATGTAAATGTTTTTATTATTACACACTGTAAAAACAGATTTTAATAAATATAAATAGATTTCCCATTTTAATAAATATAAATAGATTTCTATGTATTGTATAAGATGATTATGTGTGTGGGATTTTATGGATTGCAAGGATTTTTAATTGAGTTAGTTTGTTCAAAGTAATTGTTGTTGAGTTCTTTACATGCTAACATGATATAGTGTGCTATGAATGTGTAAGACGAGGTTTTTTGAAAGTTGAAAGTGTTGGAAGTAGTGGTTTGCTACACGTGAATTTGAGCTTCAACAACTATATGCCAGATGATAAGAAATCTTGCGCATCTACTATTTTTCTTTGAGCCAGTTTGGTTGTGTGCCTAATGGAGTTAGTTCTATTGTGTTGTTGATTGGAATGGTTGGTTGTTGTTATGTTTTTTTGTAGGGTTGATTTAAGTGGGTCAGGGTTTCTTGCAAAAAGTGTGCACGATGAAGACAATTAATGGTTGACAGGAAAAAAGGTGTGTTGTGTGTTGCAAGTTGTAGGAGTTGGACTCCTACAAATCTATGTCAGAGGGTAAGAAATCTCGTGCACTGGAAGATTAGACACTAATTGTTATTTTGCATGGTGTAGTTAGTTCTACTCTATCGCTGGTTGAAATGGATGATTGTTGTTTTGTTCTTTTGTAGAGGCGATTTAAGTAGGTCAGGGCTTCTTACAAAAGGTGTGGGCACGTGAGACAATTAAAGATTGACAGGAAAAAAAAAACGTTCAGAAAGACGAAGGTGTTGTCAATGTTTAAGTGTTGTGTGTTGCAAGTTGCAACAGTTGTGGTGTTGGGCTTCTGCAAATCTATGTCAAAGGGTAAGAAATCTGGTGGATTGGGTGCTATATGGCAAGGAAGATTAGAAAATGATTCTTATTTTACGTCTGCATATATGAATATTCAGTTATGTTTGTTGTGCAGATGTAATTAATTTGTGTGCTTGTTGTCTAATAGTATATGCTTCATGCATAGTGCAAGTGTTGTGTTTTGTTGGAGTTTGTTCTAGTGTTTTATTAGATCCTATTGTTGTTCCTATAGAAACTGTGTGGGCAGAAAACAATCAAAGGTGTACACGGAAAGACCTTGCATAGTGCAATTAGTTATGTTGTGTTGCTAGTCGAAATCGTCGGCAATTGTATTTTTTTTAATAGAAACGATTTAAGCGGCTCAAGGCTTGCTTTGACAATTTTCTCGCATCCCACATAGTTGTATATTTTGTGCTTTGTACATGGTTTTTTCCTGGGATAGTGAACATTCTGTCTGTTTTCAATTCCTGTGAGGATAATTTGAATAAATTCATACTTTGCATATGTAAATATGGATATTCACCTATGTTTATTGGATAAGATGGAATTGGCTTGTGTGCTTGTTGTCTAATAGTATATGCTTCATCCATAGTGCAAGTGTTGTATTTTATTGGATTTATCTCTAGTTTTTTGTTTAAAGCCCTTGCGGTTTATCATATGAAAAATGATATGTATTGATAGTTCTGTTTGAATTTCATTTGCATTTGAAGATGTAGATAACCGCATTCTTCTAAAGATATTGCAATGTGCAATGAATTGTTGCTTATGTGTGAAGATGTTTGCATTGATATTTTTCCCACATCACACACATATGTTTCTTCTGTGCTTTGTACAGGTTTTTGGCTTGCACAATAAATATTTGGTATGTTTTCAATTTTGTGGCATCTCTGCATTGTGGTGCTTTGGAAGGTCGACTTTTGCAATACTTTTGTGATGACCATGTGCGGGAACTCAATGCAACTATGTCTTTGGCATCTTCATTTTCATTTGGAGATGCATATAACTGATTTTTTTTTCGAAAGATATGTCTTGATGTAAGGAATCTGATGCAATTTTTGCAACAAATGGGGTTGTAGATCATTTTTCTATCATTGCAATGGGTCTATATTTTTTCTATCATTGCAAAGTAGCTCAATGCAATGCTAATTATGTGAGAAAACATTTTCTTGGATGATTTTTCTGCATCTCGCATAGCTATGTCTTTTGTGCTTTGTGCAATTTTGTTTGCCTCACACAATGCACATTTGGTATGTTAGAAATTCTTTGGCATGCTTGCATTGTGGTGGTTTTTGCATGTTGGCACTATCAGTTCCACATCTCGGTGGTTTTGTAGATGGATTTTTGCGAGTGCGCATAACTATTGGTTGTGTGCGTTCACATTGGAAACAGACGTGTGGTGGGAATAATAAATACTTATTGTATTTTCGATCATTGTGCGGATGAAAGACACGCTCGCAAGCTGCTATGCTTCTGCGGGTGCACATTTGCATTAGTTCTGTACTTTGTTGTAATTCCTTTATTGCTATATGTTGTGATTCCTTTATTCATATTGTTTTCTACAATTTGTGCATGTGCTTTTGCTTGTGCGATATTTCAATGTTGTTTGTGCACACCTGCTTTGGAAAGAAATCAAACATACTATTTTAAATCCTCATGTGGTGAATCCATTCTTCCAACACTTGTACGAAGATTTTGTATTTCTTGTGCTCTGGCATTGTTGTGCTTGGATGCTTCAACAGTTATGCAGTTCATATATCTATTCTAGGTCTACTTAGGACTGTCTATCTTTAAGCCATGTTATGAGAACTAAAACACGTTGTCCTCATGCATTGTTGCACTTTTGCACTTCAACATTTCAAATGGTTTTTCATCGATGATTGTGACAAGCAAAGTAATTTGCAAGATAGATTATTGATTTATAGTAAATTCATTTGTTGTGATTTAGAAGGAAATAACATGAATTCTCTCATCTTGTTTTGAAGATACACAAGGCTTAAAGATACGTAATGCTAAGTAGACCAAGTATAGTTGTATGGACTGCATACCTGCAGAGCACCAACACAGGGATTGATAATAGAGAAAGCATTCACATAGCGTACTTAAGATGTTGTGTTTTTAAGTGTTATGTGAGGAACCTGCACATGTCAGCGTGTTGCATTGCTACACTTCCGTTGTTGGGATTTCGAATAGTTTTGCATCCATGATTGTAACAAACCACTTAATTTGCAAAATAGGTCATTGGTTTATAATAAATTGATTTTCTCCCATTTAGGACCAAACATATCTAGAAACAATGTGAAGCAAAAGTGTTGCTTATTTGTAGATTGTTTGATGGTTTTTATTATGGTTATTTGTTTTTGAAAGGTATCTGATATAAGACATTGTGTTTTTAGGCGTTATGCGGAGAACCCACACCGATCATTGTCTTGCATTGCTACACTTTCGTGCCTCCACATTTTCAATATTTGCACATCTAAGATTGTGACAAGTCACACAATTTGCAAAATAGTTAACTAATTTATATTAAATTGATTTTCTCGCATTTACGAGAAAATTCCATGCATCTAAAAGCACATGTGCTGCTTATTTGCAGCGTATAGATGTTACTGTTGAAAATTGTAGCAAGGGAAGGAAGCTACTACCAATATCAGGCACATCACAATGTATTTTACAATGTACAAAGCGACAGAGTCTAGGTATGCCACCATGCAGAATGCTACAGAGGCTCAAGAAGTTATCACAGTCATATATCAATTTTTTTCTATATACCATGTTTTTGTTGCCTGGTATTCAATGTGGATTGTGATAATGTTGACTCAAAATTAGCAGGAGAATCTGGGGCAATGTGAACAAATTCAAATAGAAGCACTGTGTGATGAGGTCAGTAGAAATATGTATATGGTAGTTGTTAGTGTTAACTAATCCCCAAGACACCTCGACACAATAGTTTTCAGGGGTTTTCAGTGGTGATTAAGTCCCAAGACACTTGGTGATGACAAATTTTTATGATTTTTTATTTGTTTGTTAAATAATTTGTATATATGAAATTTTGTTGCAAAACTAGATAGGATTAGTCATTTCATATACATGAACCAATCAAGAACATAAGAAATCATGTTTTAAAAATTTTAAAAATATTTTTAAAATTTTTGAAATATTTAATTTAATATTTAAATTTAGCACAACTTTGATAAATTTTATAAAATTGCAATTTTTTTTGGAAAACTAATTAAAATCAAACGAATTTGACTTGGAACCGTTTACAATATTACCTACGATTTCACAATTCAATGGAAGACTAAGAGAAATGGGAGGGAGACGTGGAGTGCATAGAAAAAAGGGACTATAGCAATCAATTTTGCATTGACTACGAATTACTTTTCACATTGACAAAAAATTTATCCCTTTTTTCTATAGTTCAACTTTGTTACTAGCAATTCAATTTTATTTCTTGGCTTGTGATTGGTCCTTCGAAACAAGATCTTACTGTCGGGTTTGTGGCTAAGTGATTTAATTGTGGAGTTGTAACACATGGTTGGGAGGGGTGCATGTACTAGTGTGAAAGTTCTAAGATGATATCTGTTCCCGAAGCTTGCCACTATGTTAGCTGTTGAATGGAGAATATGCAAATGTATTTATTATTATACAATGTATAAACAGATTTTAATAAATATAAATAGATTTATGAGTATTTTATGGGATGAGTGTGTGCAGGGGTTTTTATGGATTGTGACTTTTAATTGAGTTTGTTTTTTAAAAGTGATTGTTGTTGAGTTATTTGCATGCTAACATGATATAGTGTGCTACATAGGGTGGCAACTCATACTATAGTGCTCCCTTGTGCAGATGCAATTGTGTGGATTCTCAAGAATGTGGACTTGGAAAACATATACATACTCAACGGTAGTGGAGATCCCATAGCATCATTCCAGGTGATCAATCTAACAAAGTATTGCCACTTGGAAAAGGGAACCCAGAAGTTGGATGAGGAACTCCTCAACGGGTTAAGGGATTTGAAACATGATGAGTTCAGGCGTGCAGGAGCATAAGACTTTTCTACAAAGATGTAGAATATTTATGATCAGATAAAGAGATAGTTATAGGAGAGCAACCAGAAGTATAAAAGCCAAGTTGATCAGAAAAGGAGAGAGGTTCATTTTGAAGTCGGAGATCAAGTTTTAGCACACCTGAGGAAAGAGAGGTTCCCAAGGGGAACATATAATAAATTGAAGATGAAGAAAATAGGACCATGTAATTCCTCGGAAAGTTTGATGAAAATGCATATGAGATTGAGTTGCCAGAGGATGTGGGAATATCACCCATATTCAATGTTGCATACCTATAGCCTTATAGGATGGATTATACATGAGGATCATGTGATCAGAAGGAGATTCAGTGGGAGAAGTAGATGCCAACAATAGAAAATCCATGAATGGAGAAGATCATATATCAGAGGATTGGTAAGAAGACCAGGAGAAAGACCTATTTTGAGTACCTAGTGAAGTGGAAGAATCACCCAACAGAGGATGCTAGTTGGGTAAATGAATATGATATTTAGAAGCATGAAAAAACAGTGCAGGATCTCATGGACGGGATTCCATGAATTTTTGGCCAGAGGAGTATGATGCAGGAGAATTTCCATCAGCATTTAAGGAGGCCAGGTGGAGGACAACTCATCACCCAACACACTGATTTCATTTTTTTTTTGAATTCCAAGGAGGGTGCGTCTTTTTGTTTTGAAAGTATTGTAATTTAAAGATTTTAAATATTTTGAAGCTTGAGCCATCACATAAGGCCGCCAAGGATTGTAATTGTTTTAATTATCATATAAGGTTGTACAAATACTGAGTTTCGACTCATATCTAAATGTAATTTCCATTCAATGTAATAGTCCTTAGTAGGTGAATGTATTAACTATGATAGGATAGCTCTAAGGAAGTCTGGAGGGAAGTCTAAATAAGCCTCTCCATGTATAAATATATGTATTTTATGCCCAAATGAGGCGGCTAAATGTTATTTTTATTGATGCTAAGAGAGTTGTTGAAGCTTATGAAGAGTTGCATAGAGTTGTATGAGTCCATCCACATATTTTACTGAATGAATACAAGAAGAGAAGTTTGATTCCAAATGCATGGTGTTGTATTCATCTGAATTATTTAAGTACGTGTGATGTTTCTTTATGTTCTTTATGTTTTATTTGTTTATGTATATTTTATGCATGAATATGTTTTTCATAGTTAAGTGTGGAAACCTTTGATGTTTTTGTAAGTTTCATTTGTTTCTCTTCTAAGATTCCTAGTGCAAAGAGTGCACAGTGCGCACAAGGAGTGTGTAGGATGAGTCAAGATAGACTCAAAAGCTCAGAAGAGATAATGTGAATTTACAGTGGAAGTGCAAGGAGTGCACAATTGTTCAGCTAAAGTGAAAAGAGTGCACAATTTCTTAGTGGAGAGCATATATTTGAGAAGACCCGTGCAAGGAGTGCATCGAGTAAATAATTTGTTTAAGTGTTGAAGAAGTTTCAGAGGAGATGAGTGCAAGGGGTGCGTGAGGATATTTTATTAGAAATATCTAAGTCTAAAACTCATTGGAAGTTCAAAGGATGTAAGGAGTGTGCCAGAGGTCTGAAATACCTCAAGGAATAAAGCTTAGAAGAGATAGCGAGCAAAAGAGTTCCGCATGAGGAACTTAGAAAAATTCTAAGTCAACGGCTTTAAAGTTCCATAGGAGCACATAGGAGCGTGCAAGAGATCCTATTTATCTCTTGCAATCAAGCTCAGGAAGGATAGTGTTGAAATCCTTAAGGAGGAGAGGATTTCCTTGTTTCAAGAGTCGAACGATTGAGATCTATTCGAGAGGATACAGGGTCTTTTATCACCCTTAGATCTGGAGAAGCAATGTGGGGTTTAACCCTATAAGTCATTAAGGCTTTGTGCATTAGTGGAAGTCATGGATCAAGTTTAAAAGAGGACTTATCAAGGAGCGAGAATCACCGGATGAGATCCATTGGGGAGTTTGTAGGAGAGAGGATATCCATTGGATCAGGAGGAGTTGCACAAGGGTTATTCGGTGAAGTCCTTTAGACTTTGTGCATTCAAGATATTTTGCGCGTGGAGAAGTTGAGACCCCCGAAGTCCCGAAGCCCAGATATAATCGTGGCCTTCCAAAATTAGAGGACAGATGTCAACAGATCATGTACTCTGGTGGAATAGCACTTCAGAGGAAGTTAGGGGTGGAGGACTCTCGAAGTCCCAAAGACCTAGAGTTCATCTGGGTCATCCATTGGAGAGGAAACACGTCGACAGATTAAAAGATCCAGAGGATAGATACTCCAGGAGAATAGAAGGAAGAGGAGTTGATAAAGACTATTGATCACAGGGAGGAAACATGGCAGTAGATCCAAAGGTCCAGAGATCCAGCACTTCGAGGAAAATAGAGTGCAGTGTTGTTTGGACTCCCAAAGGCCCGAAGGCCGGAGTCAATCCCAAACATCCATTTGAGGAGGATGCGTGGCACAAGATCCCGTAGTTTGGGGATGTGACACTTCAAATAATTTTAATTGTCTTGTGGACAGGGAGGAAATACCTGAAGTCTTGAAGGCATCCTAGCCATCAATTAAGGAGGGGACACGTGGAGGAAGGAAAACTCGTTCGAATTTTTGGCGTCGAAAAATACGAGAAGTTGTGTCATTTGAAGAACAAAGGAAATTGTCGAAGCCAAAAGGGAATATATCTGGACCGCCCATTGATCAAAGCCTAAGGACTGTCGATCTGAGGCTTGGCATAATTGCCTTTTCAGTGATCCAGGAGATTTGTGGAAAAGGTGTTGTAAAGAAATTGTCAAAGCCCAATCGTCAAATTAGTGTGTTATCCTTGGCACCTGATCAAATCCCTCAGTCATGTGAGAAGATAGCCCGAGAAAAGGGGCTAGGGACCGAAATTGTTTTAAAATTAGAAAGGGGGCTTAGAGAGAAAGCGCCCGTGGCTTTTTTTACATGAACCTGCACCAAGGGAATTAAGGACCCGTGTAAAATATTTTGAGGGATCAATAGGGCCTGAAGAGTTGATTCAGCTCCCAAACAGAATGATCCTAGATCAGGATGTCGCGTGGACCCTCGGAGATGGTGGGGTTTGCATAAAAAATGCATCTACAAAAATATTTTGTTTTCATTTTTTGTAGATAATTTCAAAGTCATAACCTATCATCTTTATAACCCATTTTTGTTTATATTTTGAATATAATTGTTTCTCCAATAAGTACTTCAAACTATCATGATATGTTTTTACTTTGAAGTGTCTTCGTATTAGGTATGGGTGTTATTTTTTAAATGCATGTAGCATGGGAAAAAAAATATTTTTCATAAATGGGTTTCAGTAATTTATTTCCCTTATGTTGGTTTCTCTCAAAGGTAAGGGGCCTTCCTTATTAAATTAATATTGCACCAATGCCATGGATTGAGGCATCCCACTCTACAATAAAAAAAATTGTGAACTCAGGTGTTGTGAAGATAGGAGTTGTACACATAGCCTCCTTAAGGTTTTCAAAAGCTTTGGTTTCTACTCGAGTCCAAGAAAATGCTTCTTTATTAATAATGTTGTTAGAGGTACTATTATTTGACCAAATTTCTTAACAAACTTGAGGTAATATCCCATAACTCCTAAGATTCCTCTAAATTTCGTCAAGGTTTTGGGAATTGGCCATTCCCTCATTAATTTAATTTTGTTAGGGTCCACTTTTACACCTTCATGAGATACAATATGACCCAAATATTCCACTTCTCGAACCCCAAAGGAACAATTGGAAGGATTTGCATAAATTTATTGTTATTCCAATAGTTGTAATACTCTATCAACATGTTGTACATTCTCTTCCCAAGATTTGTTGTAGATTATTATGCCATCAAAAAATACTAATAAAATTTTTGTAAGGAAGGGTTTGAAAATAGAATTCATCAATCTTTGAAATGTTAAAAGTGCATTAGTAAGTCCAAATGGCATAACCAAAATCACATAAGGACCTTCATGTCTTCTAAAGGCTAATTTGGGAATGTTTTCTTGCCTCATTTTGATTTGATGATATCTCGAATGAAGATCCATTTTAGTAAAGAAAATTATTCCATGCAATTCACCTAATAATTCACCAATTACAGTAATAGGAAACTTATCTTTGATGGTCATTTTGTTGATTTGTCTATAATATGGAAACATACACCACGAACCATGTTTTTTTATAACCATCACCACTAGTGAAGATAAATAACTATGGCTAGATTGAATGATGTCGACCTTTGAAATTTCTTAGATCATACACTCAATCTCACTCTTTTGTGCATATGGATACTTGTAAGGCCTAATGTTAGGTGGTACATTTCATCATTGCAAATAAATAGTAGGATTGTGATCTTGAGCAGGTGGAAGACCCTTAGGAATTTATCCAAACACCTTGGAATGATTTTTTATAACTATTTGGAGATCTAATGGAGGATATAGATGTTTGAACATCTAGTGAGCACAATTTTGCAATTACACCATGGTGTCCCTTTTTGAGTAATGTTGTCATGCTATTAGAGCTTATCACATTAGATGATTTTCCTTGGATACCTCTAAGCTCAATTTTTTTCCTTCTAAGGAAAATATCATGAAAAGATCTTAAATATTAAGGGTCATTGTTCCCAATGATTGTAACATCGAACCCCTAATACAAAATTATCCACACCCATTTGGATGGAAATCATGGGACTATCCAATAAATACTCCCCCCATATTGAGCTTAATACTATGGCACTTCCCTGAAAAATTTATGGTACCTCCATCTACAATCATTAATTGAAACTCTGGTGCTATAAATAAGAAGAAATTGATCATTTTTACTCATTTTCCTTATATATTGAGGGTTCGTGGAGTATTTATGCCAGCCAATGTTTGACAATATATTGTTGGACTAGTCTCTTATATATATATATATATATATATATATATATATATATATATATATATA
>ML824291.1:19818-56213 GCA_009831015.1 Picea engelmannii | reverse complement strand
TCTCTTCCCAAGATTTGTTGTAGATTATTATGCCATCAAAAAATACTAATAAAATTTTTGTAAGGAAGGGTTTGAAAATAGAATTCATCAATCTTTGAAATGTTAAAAGTGCATTAGTAAGTCCAAATGGCATAACCAAAATCTCATAAGGACCTTCATGTCTTCTAAAGGCTAACTTGGGAATGTTTTCTTGCCTCATTTTGATTTGATGATATCTCGAATGAAGATCCATTTTAGTAAAGAAAATTATTCCATGCAATTCACCAATTACAGTAATAGGAAACTTATCTTTGATGGTCATTTTGTTGATTTGTCTATAATCTGGAAACATACACCACGAACCATGTTTTTTTATAACCATCACCACTAGTGAAGATAAATAACTATGGCTAGATTGAATGATGTCGGCCTTTGAAATTTCTTAGATCATACACTCAATCTCACTCTTTTTTGCATATGGATACTTGTAAGGCCTAATGTTAGGTGGTACATTTCATCATTGAAAATAAATAGTAGGATTGTGATCTTAAGCAGGTGGAAGACCCTTAGGAATTTCTCCAAATACCTTGGAAGATTTTTTATAACTATTTGGAGATCTAATGGAGGATATAGATGTTTGAACATCTAGTGAGCACAATTTTGCAATTACACCATGGTGTCCCTTTTTGAGTAATTTTGTCATGCTATTAGAGCTTATCACATTAGATGATTTTCCTTGGATACCTCTAAGCTCAATTTTTTTCCTTCTAAGGAAAATATCATGAAAATATCTTAAATATTAAGGGTCATTGTTCCCAATGATTGTAACATCGAACCCCTAATACAAAATTATCCACACCCATTTGGATGGAAATCACGGGACTATCCAATAAATACTCCCCCCATATTGAGCTTAATACTATGGCACTTCCCTGAAAAATTTATGGTACCTCCATCTGCAATCATTAATTGAAACTCTGGTGCTATAAATAAGAAGAAATTGATCATTTTTACTCATTTCCCTTATATATTGAGGGTTCGTGGAGTATTTATGCCAGCCAATGTTTGACAATATATTGTTGGACTAGTCTCTTCTATATATATATCTTGTTATGGTTCCAATTCTCTATCTTCTTCATCTTCACAATCTATGTAGAATAATTTCTTCTCACTTCATTTATGCCCCTTACTATACTTTGTATCAAAATTGAAACATATTCCCTTTGATCTTATTTCATCCATCTTCTTTTCCATTTGTTTATCATTTTCATCCATCTTCTTTTCCACCTCTTTCCTATTTCCATCCATCTTATTTTCCACCTTTACAAACTTGTGAAAAAATCTTGTCTTCCTTCTTGAGTCATGGTTGAACTCTTTGGAGTTGTATTTGGTGAAGTAAATTTTGTAGGAATCTTTGGAACCATGTGAGAAAACAATAATTCTCCTATTTTTCCTCTTTTTCAAAAATTTTGAATTACTAAAAATTTAGATCTTCCAATTAAACTGTATGCTAATTGTAAGTTATGTACCTTTCAAACCCTAATTTGGAGTATGTATGAATGGATAACCTTTGTCCTGATATATATCTGAACTTTGAACCCTTCTAAGTTTGAAATTTTGGCATGTACTAATTTGATATGACTTATTAAGCTCTTGAAAATTTCATAGTTTGAAACTTCACTAATTAAAAGTTATAGAAAAAATACCAAAATGTCTTGTTTAATACTAATTGCAGGATTAGTAAACAACCCCAATGTCCATGAGATATATTTCACAATTTATAATGATTAAAAATATTTTTAAAATTCCACATGTAATTTGATATATCTTTTCATTATTCTGAAATTTTCAAAGTCAGAAATTTCACCAAATTTTCTATAGTGAAAACAAAAAACATGACTCGAGTTTGAGGCTAATTTAAGGACTAATCACAAACCCTAAATTCTAAAGAATATATCTCCAATACTATAATCATACAGAACCTAAAATTTGGACCAAACGTAAATAGTTGTCTCCTTAGTCTCCACAAAATTAAACTATTTGAAAATTCCTAGAAAAAAGGTTATAGAAAAAAATACCCAAGATGAATTGTTTAAAACTAATTTCAGGATGAGTCAAAACCTTATGTTCCATAGGCTATGACTCTATAAGTATAACACACCAAAACTTGAAATGTTTACCATACATACTATTATATGTCTCCTGAGTAACCTCTGAATTTCATTGTTTGAAGTGTCCCAAGAAAACAATTATAGAAAAAATGTCAAGATGACTCTCTTGAAGTAGAAAAACCCTAGGATCAATGCTTTGATATCAAATGTTATGAACCAAATCTTTGAAAATAATAAAAATTCAATGCATAGAAGTCTGCTTTGAGGGGGAAACTTGTTTTTACAATATATTCAATGTAAAGGATGAGCTAAGATGATCCTAAGACTAGGTCTCCTTGGTATTTATAGGATACAAAGGGTACAATTATAATGAAAGGGTATAATGAAGGGTTATATATGACCTACTAATATAACACTAGAAAAGTAATAATTCAATATCTAGGGCTTAATAAGGGATTTTGTACTTAACATGGGGTTTTATATAGGGCTTAACAATCTCTCTCATTTCTTAAAGTGCTTTTGGGTTTAATGATGCACACAATACTATAAATACATGTATACATGATATTTCATTGTGCAAGTTTTTCATTGATAGAATATGGTTGATATAATATCATGGAAAAAAATTGTGGAAACAAAAACAACGAAATGTTTTAAACATGGAAATTAGCTCAATGAAAAGGTGATAAACATCAATCTTTTCTTTGATATTTTACTAATATTGTACTTCTTTACAATACTAGCTAACATGTTTTAAAAAATTATTTCACATATATTGAATGTTGTGTAGGTATCGACAACGAGGGAAGAGAAGGCCCTCTTATGAAGAAAAAAATTACAAAGGATGTAAATGATGATGTATTGGTCCTCAATTCATCTCGATTTGCGCTATAATTTAATGAAATGAGATTTTTTTAATAAAAGGATGAGAGATATAGTATATTAAATCTCTATTAGTTATTCTTTTCACTTAATAGTACAAAAATCAATCCAATGAATCTAAGAATTAGGAACCCATTCCACACTCATTTTTATGGTACACTTTTCAATTTATACAATCATGTATATTATATTTATAAATGTAGATATATTGATTACACTTTATTTCTATTTTTGTAGATGGAGCATGAAGAAGAAAAACAAAATCAAGGCAATTAAGAAGACATAGTAAATAACCCAAGTTTGATATCCCCTATAAGTGATGAAGAAATGAGGCATGCAAGTAATTCGAGTAATGGTATCATTTCAAGTGAGTAATGATGATAAATATAATTGAATGTTTCAATTTTTATATTTTGAAATGTTTTTCTATAAGAACCAATCATTTTGTTTAATGTTGACATATTCATGTTTGAATTGGTATGACAATGGATTGCCAATAATTGTAACAATTATTTATTGGCATTTTGATTACCATGAACCTTTATGTTGTCCCATTTTGTATAATGAAGAGTCCCTTATTTGTGTTTAATAAAATGGCTTTCCTTTTTTCTTTCAATATTCACTATTGTAAAATATTATATTACTGATTAAATATTTGAAATATTTACATCATTCAAATTCATAAACGTGTAATTTTATGGTAAATTTTCTTAAATGTTACAATTCTTTAATGTAATGATTACATCTAAACACATTAATTAAAATATAAAAATAAACATTAGTATAAAAAATATTTAATTTGTGATGAAAATAGAAATTTTATTAAAATAAACAAAAAGTTACATTTGCATAATTGCAACACAAAACAATTTGACACTAAAACACAACAGTGCATTGTTTTCATTTGAAATCAATGGTGCATTTCATACCTATTTAAGCACCGTTGCATTTAAATTGTTCTTTTATACCAGGGAACAATAGTAAATACGTTACATATGTGCTTTTATAATAGATTAAATACACTAGTGTATTGTATGTATAAAACACACACTGGGGTTTTCAATGTATATAAACACACCAATGCACACTGAATATATGTGCACCAGTGTGGCTTACTGTTTTAAATTCACTGGGAAAAAATGTCTGTTACCTTCCAGCCACTCATAATTTTTAGTTATACATCTACTAAAACCTCTACTATCAAAAGTGGAGGTTTTTTAGAAAATTCTACCTAATCTTCTGACACTAAAAACCTATGTTATAACATCCACTATACGGTGTTTTACTTTTAGTTTGAGAATGGTGGCCTAGCCATTGGTTGGTGGTCTATATTAGCATTGGATCAATTAACAAAAAGTTTGACAATGATGATTAAGATAAATAGACATTTATTTGAAGATTTAACAACTTTTTCTCTTTCTCTATCTCTCTAAGTAAAATCATTATAGACAATCAACAAGCAATATCAAATAATGATATCTTGAATAGACTCATTTTGCAATGATTTTAATGCACCACATGTGACAAACATGACATCACCATCATAATTTGTGGTGTTTCTGAGGACTTGGAGGATGTATTTGACCAACACAAGGATAGCTAGAGCATGATCTCCTTGATTTTTCAATCATTCATGCATGATTAATGGAATTCACTAGTCCTCCGATAATCTATATCAAGTCCTCACAACCATTTGATTTCATTACAAATTTAAATAAGATCAAAAATTTTCAGGAACATAACATCATAGGATGAGGAAAGTGCCCCAAGCAAAGATTGGGAAGTGTCAACTTGTCAAAAATTTATCTTTTCTGATCACAAATTTGAAGAGAGTCTCCTTCCAAAAAAATATTTTCACAAAATAAAAATGATTACATTGAGTTTATTATCCCAAAAAAAATCAATGTTCACATAAAACTTTAAGAGAATGAGAAAAATGCACAAAATTATAAAGTAGAAGGTTTAAATAAAGAGATATAAGTTCATCCATAACAAATTTCCATTGATAGCGGAGTTTATAATATTAGGGAGGGGGTTAGAAATATGAAATTTCTACATACTCACTAGTCTTCAATCTTCACCTAAAATATGAGGTAAAACAAAAATGTGATAATGTGATGCTCCTCCTAGATGTAATTTTTAAACTTAAACAAAGACACGAGATTCTATTGCATGAAAATAAGAAAATTGTATCTAAAATAAATGCTACAAGCATGCAATTATTTCATCCCTAATATAAACCTTTACTCAAGAAAGAATAATTTGTAAATCCTATTTAAAAATTGATTTGACTATATAATGGTAGGTGATTCTCTACTAGAACTTAGGGGACTATAGTAGGAGAGGAAGAGAAAATTAAGAGGGGGGTGAGAGATAAAATAAAGAGGAAAATGAAGAGGGGGAGGTGAGAGAGGGAGAATAAAAGAATAGGAGGGAAAGAAAATATGGAGAGGAGGGGGGAAGAAAAATAAGAAGAGGGAGAGGACCATGGAAGAAAAATAGGAGGTGAAGAGGAAGGAGGAGAGGGAATGGAGGAGAGAGAGAGGGACATAAATAATTGAAGAGTGGAAGAGGAAGGAAAATAGGAAGAGAAGGAGAAGAGGGAGAGGAAAATAAATGAGAAGGGGGAGTGGAAGAGGAAGCAAAAAAGATCTATTCTTAAACCTACTTTTATTTCATTTTTTTTTTAATTTGTAAATCCCATACCCAAAACAAAAGTCCCATCTCCAAAATACAAATCCCATATCACATATCCAAAAACCTAATCCCATCTACAAAATCCAAATCCCATTTTGTTTTAATTCTATAAAGTTCAAAAAAATAGAGGGAAAATGACAAAAATGTACCTTTGATTTAGTGATACCCCACAAATATCTCTTACTTTGTCTTGTCAAGTGCCCCTATAAATACCTTTTAGTGAAAATAATTTCTTCCCCACACCCGCATATGAAAACAAAATGAGTGGGGGGCTCTTTTTTCAATTTATAGTAGAAATGCATAGGCATGGTGACAAAAATATTCATTTTGTGTCATTTACTTTTTTTATTTTTGAACTCTACATTGAGCTTGCATCTTTCATGCATGGACTATTGTGACACAAGGATGGAGTGCATGGTGTCCCCACATCAACCCTATGTTGGTTTTTTTTACACAACACTAATCAAAGAGTTGTATCAACATGGAAAACATAATGCCAACATAATACAACCAATGTATGACTGACTATAGAGATGCACAATTGATGCAATAAAATATTTAATTATTATTATTTTGAGCATCATACATTCACTGCAAATATGACACAACCATGACACACAGATATGATGTGTTCTAGAAAGAAAAACATGATGAGGGATCTGACGACTATAGAGACACAAATCAACAATGTTATAGCCTTGTATTGTAGTATTTCCTCTATCATTGTTCAAACCAATCAATCCTCTACTCGAAAATGCGCATGAACCTTCTTCTCCCCTTCATATTAATCGTATTCTAACCTCCTTTCCTTTGCATATTTTTTTTTATCATTGATTCTCATAAATATGCAGAATGTTAATGACCTCCCAACCATTTCCAAAAACACAATTGTAGTTCCCTCATGTTCTTGCCCAACATTTCAAATTCTGCAAAATTCAAGCAAGTTTATCTTTCCTTGTCTTACCACATGGCATATTTGGATTGATCAAAGAGTCCATGTATTAACATGGGTGGTTGAATCATCTTCCAAATAGGATTATACCTTATTCATGTTAGCCTATTCTTCTCTCTTCTATTTGTGGGTAGAATCCCTCTCTTTAGCTATGTAGAGTTTGACAAGTCCTTTTCTCCACATGCCCCTTATAATTTATCGAGTGTAGATCACAAGAGCATCTCTAACTAGTTCAAGCATCCACATTCTCAAAGCTCCACATGTTGGTGGATTTGCATAGATTTAACCTTTACATAATGTAGAGCATCGAGAAGAAAGATCCCCTTCAACTCCCCTATTTCCTCTACACAACCAAAGATCCACATGCCTCTTAAAATCAACCAATTTTCTTATGTTATGTTCTTTTTAACTTATGTGGAGTGTGTTAACTCCCAAAATGAAACCGTTCTTTCGATTGAGTTTTGTAGTGGATATCATGGCCTTTGGTAGTGTCTTCAAGTTACTTTTGAGTTTTTATAGCTGAGAATTTTTTTGGTTTTGGTTTGTCTTAGAAAATAATTGACCCATAAAGTCTTCTTTTTCAAAATTGTCATTTTTTACTTTCCACAACTAACGTGTGTCCAAAAAATTCATTGTGCGCTGTGGAAAGTGCCCACTTTCAACAGCTAAGGAGCTCTTTTTATCAGTCGATGCGCTGTTGAAAGTGACAAATCTTAAAAGGTCTGACAATCAGTTCGCGGATGGCGCACTGTGGAAAGTACATGCTTTCCACAGCTAAGGAGCAGTTTTAATTGATATGGTGCGTTGTTGAAAATACATGCTTTCCACAGCTAAAGAGTTTTTTTTAACTAATGGTGCGTTGTTGAAAGTACATACTTTCCGCATCTAACATGGATTTTTCACATAGTCGCACGCTGGTGAAAGTGGCAAGCGAGCAGTTGACAGAGGCGTTTTCCACGGGCCGTTGCTGCACAAAGCGGGAATCACGTGCGTGATATCCACGTATGACAGTAATGATGATGTGATCACCCCCCACGTCAGAGTAAATCCAAGGCATGCACTGATAGGAGTGGGAAATCATATAAACTCAATCATGCATGTCAGGATATGACTGTAATTCGAATCCGGCCTAGAAATCACGCACAACACTCATGGAATCCAAGATGGTAGGTTCGTGTTCGGTGATGCAGGTACAGAGGAGGTACCGTCGACCTGACACCATCAAATCAAATAGAGGTTTCATATCACAAATCATTTCCAGAATACTGTCGAAGTTTTCATTTGTTTCAAAACAGAGCCGAAGCCCGAACTGCTTTCAACAGCGTAGAACCTCAGCTTGACTAGGCAGTTACAGGGGTTACAATTGTCAAGTTTTTGAGCTACAGAATGGTGAGAAAATGCAGTGGCGCTTTACTCAAGCGAGAATTGGATAACTTATCCTTTTTACAATCACATCCCGAGGTCCAGAGGCTTTTTTCAAATGTAGGGTGTATGGAATTCATAGAAAGGTTACAAATTGGATGCCACCAGGCCACAACTGAGGCCTTTGCCAAGACCTTTGATGGAAACAAAGCTTGCGTCGGCTCTGTGGAAATCAAAGTGGATGAGGCTGTCATTGCCGCAGCTACAGGATTGCCAAGAACTGGTCAGAGCTGGTTTAAAACCACTACTCCTAAAAATCTAGATTTCAGGGTCTATTTGAAAGAAGGGTACAAGCACAAAGCTTGGAGAAAAGGTATGCTTGTTTCATGCCTAAATGAAGAATGGCAAGAATTATTCAAAGGCATCCAATTGTATATCACATCAGAGGGAAGATATGATAAATTGATGATGTATCACTTTAAACTCTTGGATCACTTCACAGGCAAGACCCCCATCAATTTGCCTTATTTCTTATATCACAGTTTGACTAAGGTATGCAAGAGGATTAGAGCTCAAACCTTGAGAATGAAAACTACTCTATGTCACCTAGGTCTCATAAAATTGATTATTCTGGAAGAATTGAAACAACAGGGGAGGAGCTGGGAGCACTTTCTGTTCTGGGAAGGTTTTGAAACCCAGAATCAAACTACAAATGAACAGATGGATGGTGCAAAGAAACAATCATCCCCTCAGAGCAGCTCAAGAAGAAGAAGGGCTTTACCAGGACCTTCAGAAGACAGATTATCTAGACTGAAGCCTCACAAGTCAAAGAGAAAGTTAAATTTTGAGCAGACTACAGAGCAGACTACACAGCAAAATACATGGCATCCAACAGAGCATAGTACATGCAAGAATATACTTAACTTTCCCTATTTAGATTCAGAATCTGAGCAACAAAATCAATGCCCTGCCATTAAGAGTTCTGAGCAATCAGCTGAATGTGCACAGAACTATGAAACTTTCAATCAGACAGAGTAGGGAGAATCATCAAAAAACCCTAGGTCAAATAAGTCTCAAAGGATCAAACATCTCAAGGAGGTGATTGCCCAGTAAGAGGTCCTGGAGCGGGTGATTAAGGATAGGTATAAAAAGTTATCTGATAACTTTGCCAAGACAAATGCTGCATTTGAAAGATTGGCCAAGGAAAGTGTTAGAGAGAAGAAGAGGAAGAAAAATATCACCAAAGACTACAACAGCTTGTGGTGGCTTGACAAATGCCTAAAAAGGCAGATCAGGAGGTTGAAACAAAAATTGAAGCAAAAATCTCATCCAGACCTGAAGGTTCTTGCTCAAGTTGTCGTCAATATGCAAGGTGAGAAATCGGATGCCCACTGATTTTGGTTTGAAATCAATTTCGAAGGTGAAAACTCTTTTTGTGCGCTATCGGTACTTTCAACAGTGCCAGGATATTATTTCATTACCCGTTAGTTGTGGAAAGCGACAGCTTTCAACAGCTAACCCGTGAAAAATTCAAACGGTTGCGCTGTTGAAAGTTGGGAAAACAATTTTTGAGGCCGAAAATACAACAGTTCATTTCAAACAGGTTCTGAAGATATGCCAGTGTATTAGTGGACTATTAAATCGCATGCAAGAAGTTCAACATCAAGGATTCGATGGATTTTTGGTTACAGATTCAAAACCATTTCCTAAAAACTCGACCATAAACATTGGGAAATTGAATAGTCACATACAGGTGTCCTGCTATTTCACCACATTGCAAATGCTAAGAGCTGAAGGAGGCAAATGGAGATTTTGAAGACTGAAGATAGATCGACTTCTTAATTTAGTTGTTGAAGACTTTAATTTCAAAGTTGTTTAGATAGAATAGAACTGTTTTTATTAAATACAGATCCATGTTTTTAGGATCTGTTACAACCGTTTTTAAGGGCTATAAATGCTCTTTGTGCTCAGACATTTTGGTATCAGTTTTCCATATTTCTTCTTCACTGTTATATTGTTGTCAAACCTTGAATAACTGTTATCCTATTGTTTGGTTCATGACATTATAATCAGTTCCTTTAGTTGTTTATTAGACCCTGCGTTGCACTGGTTTATGGACAATCTTTTCTTCATCCACTGAAAGCTATTTTACTGTTTAACCAATCTTGGAGAGCACTGTCTATTTGTTTACCATTTTTGATGTCTGAATGCTATAAGTTGAGTTGAGTTATCCCATTGATCCACATTTACAAAATACAAAAACATTCATTTCTTAAGTTACCAAGCACCTTTGGTCTGCAACCACAAAGGGTTTCTTGGAGTGATAACAAATTGGCGCCGTTGCCGGGGAGAGGAGATCGAAGCTCAGCTTCTCTGGGAGACGACATAGATCTAATTCTTAATGATAGACAAGAAGTAGACACTATCAGGTTGTACATTTTCTATCTGGCGACTCCATTGTAACGAAGTGGCTCCAAAAAGAGCTCACACCAGGGAAAACCCAGAAGGCCCATTGACATCAGTTCCTGATCCAGAAAAAACCATCAGCAAGGAAAAAGCTTTGCAAAGACAGGCTTCCGGATCTGCAAGTGCAATTGATTCAGGTATTCCAGCTGATACTCATCCTTTCATATCTGAAAAGTCTTTTGTTGAATCCCCTGCTGAAACCCAAAATCCTCAAGAAATAAAAATTTCATCTCAAGTGTTTAAAGTAGAAGAACCTTCTTTTTCTTCTAATATTACTGATTCTGTCCTTGAGGTTGACATTTCATCCCATCCAAAAGAATTGAATACTGAATCCTACGAACAGAAAGAAAATTCCTCTTCATCCTCTTTTGATTCATCACCTATCAAACCTTCGAAAGGTGTTTTGCACACTTACACTAATATGCCAGTCCTTGAAGAAATTCTCCATGATTTGTCCTCTAAAAGAGAAGAAAATCTAGCTTTGTTGCTCAGTCAGTTTTATAAAGCCTCTTACTTTCCACCTACTTCTGAAACTTCTGCTCAGGGTAAAGTTAGACAACCATTTTATTCTAACTCAGGCAACTCCTCTCCTCCATCCTCTCCTACGAGTTCTTCATCTCCTCCATCATCTCCTACAAGTTCCTCATCTGTATCAACCACCAAGACTGCCATGGTAATCCCTTTGACCAGAATGGAATAGATCTTGGCAAACATATATGCTCCACTTGTGTTGCCAAATCCCCTATCTGCCATGCCAATAGGTGACTACCAGAAATACATGCCAAAGTTTACTGGAGCAGGGGAGTATAAAGTTGAAGAACACATTGAAGCATTTTATGCTTATGCAGAAAACATAAATATTTCAGAAGAATATGTGTGGACAAGAGTTTTCGTTCAGAGTTTGGATGGCCAAGCCCGAAAGTGGTTCAAAGAGCTGCCAACAAATTCAATCACTGGCATTGAACAATTAGATGCAACATTCTTGAAGCATTGGGGAGAAAGAAGAGATCTGTTATACTACATTTTCGAGTTTGGAAATTTGAAGAGAGGAGATGGAGAATCGGTCTCAGACTTTATTAAAAGATTCAACAAAATGTTTGGTAAGATCCCTGCAGAGATCAAACCAAGCGATGCATCAGCAAAGATCACATTCTCTGCGGCCTTTGATGCAGAGTTTTGTCTTATCCTTAGAGAAAGACGATCAGCCACACTTGCTTTAATGCAATATGCTGCTCTCGAAGTTGAATCCAACATCACAGCCTCTCAGAAGCTTAAAGGGAGGGCTGAAAAGAAGAAGTTTGTTGTTGAGTCTTCTTCTTCTTCTTCAAACAGTCAAATGGAAAAGATGGCTAAAATGTTGGACAATCTAACATCAGAAATGTCGAAGTTGAAAGTTCAAAATCAGCCACCAGCAAAAGCAAAAGAACCAAATACTTTTGCCCCCAGAAATCCAAATGCTTTTCCCTACAGAAGAAATAATCCACAAACTTAGATTCTGCAAAGAGATAGGAATTCTAATGAAGATCAGAGGATAAAAGTCCCTCTTCAGAATATAGTGATGGATGAAGACAATGGTGAAGATCAAGAGGATGGGGAAGGCGACATTCATTGTGTTGGAGAAGAGACATGGAAGTCTTATCTAACACAACAAGATTATGAGGAATCATTAAAGACTCAACAGACAGAAGATGATCTCCTTGGTGATGGAATTTTTACAACAGAGGATAAAAACCAATACAACCTTCGATCTAAATCCAATGCTGCTCAAGCAGATGCATCATACCCTCCTACAGAGATTGTTGCCCCTGTCAACCAAAAAGACCATGCATCAGAAGATCATCCAACAAAGTCTTCAAAGGGGAAAGCACCAGTTCTTCCCAAGAAGACTGCTGTCCCTGTCGACCAGCAAACTCCAGAGAGTCAGCCTCCTGTTGAAAAACAGAAGAATCAGGAAGTCCCTTCTAGTCAGGTAAAAATTTCTGATAAAACTACTGATAAGGCTCCATATTCCTTTAATTTCGAGGCTGAATTACAAAAGATTAAGATTCCCATCCCTCTTGTTGAGCTGATGAAAAATGAGATGTTTAAAAAAGATATCCTCAAAACTTTAGATCCCTAGTCAGTATCTCATTCTGCTGATAACCTCAATATTTATGATGATAAGCCAACCATAAATCTGGTCCAAATGGTAGAATACAGGGATGAAAGTTGTCCTCCCTTCTACATCTCATTAAATATTCATGAAAAAACGTTGCACAATTGTTTGTTGGACTCCGGTGCTTCACATAACTTGATGCCAAAGGCTGTCATGGATGAGCTTGGGCTGGCGATCACCAAGTCTTATCATGACCTTTTCTCCTTTGATTCTCAAAAAGTCAAATGCCTTGGGATGATTAAGGATTTGATTATTCAGCAGATGAATAAGTCCTTTCAAGCCAAGCATGTCAAGCTGAAGGCATACAGGGATGAAGTGTTGGAGGCAATTAAAAATTTTGCAGATTTTAAAATTACATTTGTACCTAGAGCCATGAATGAATTGGCTGATTCATTGGCTGTGTCTGCTTGTGCATTTATACCCCCTCTGCCTCACAAATTGTCTTACGAAATTCAAGTCAAACATAGGCCCTCTCTTCCTGATAATGTAAAATTTTGGAAAGTTTTTGAGGACGATGTTGAACTCACTCGATTCCTTGCAGTGATAGATGAGTTTGTACATCTGCAGATTGATCAGGAGAACGAACATGACGATGAAGTTGAGCAGCCAAACCTCAAGAGAAAAATTGCAGCTCATGAGATAGTTCAGTTGTCCACCAACAGAATTCCAAAAGGCTTGGTCCCGTTGGAAAGGTTGTTCGATAAAAATGATGTGGTTGTCAAATTGCAAAGTGGGGAAAAAGAGTCAGATGTTTTCCAGTATAATGTGGCCAGTGAGAAAGATCCCAAATATGTCAATTTGGCTTCACATTTGTCTGAAAAACAAAGGGCTGATTATGGAGAATTGCTGAAGGAATTTGCAGACATCTTTTCTTGGCAGTATGATGATTTGAAAACTTTCGACACAGAGGTGATTCAACATAAAATTCCATTGAATAAAGACACCAAACCATTCAGATAGAAGCTTAGATCATTCAATCCTTTGCTGCTGCTCACAATGGAAAAAGAAATTAAAAATCTGTTGGACGCCCGCATTATCATTCCTCTCAGGTATTCAGAATGGATCGCTAATATTGTGCCGGTTAGGAAGAAGAATGGGGAGATCAGACTCTGCGTCGACTTCAAAAATCTGAACAAATGCTCTAGGAAGGACAACTACCCTCTGCCTAAAATGGAGCATATGTTGCAGAAGGTATCAGGATCAAAGGTAATGTCCTTTATTGATGGGTTTTCCGGATACAATCAGATTGTTGTCCATCCGGAAGACAAAGAAAAAACTACCTTTACCACTCCATGGGGCACGTTTATGTACGAGAAGATGCCCTTCGGTTTGATGAATGCAGGGGCGACATTCCAAAGGGAAATGGACATTGCTTTCATTGGGGAGAAAGATAAATTTGTCCTGATTTATCTTGACGATATCACTGTTTTTTCAAGCAGCCATGAACTTCATCTGCAACACTTGAGGAGGACATTTATGAAATGTCGAAGGTATGGCATCTCTCTTAATCCCAAAAAATCAAATTTTGCACTTAAGGAGGGAAAACTACTTGGGAATATTGTTTCAGCGGATGGGGTTAAGATTGATCCAAAGAGGGTAGAAGCAATTAAAAATCTGTCTCTTCCTAGATCCAAGAAAGACATTCAGTCTTTCCTTGGGACTATTAATTTTGTCAGAAGATTCATAGTGAATTTTGTTGAACTCACAAAGCATATCACTGCTATGTTGAGGAAAGACTCTGAGATAAAGTGGACTGAAGCAGCCAGACATTCATTCAATGACATCAAAGAATCCATCACGACAGCTCCTGTATTGATCAACCCCGATTTTTCCAAGGTATTTTACATTTTTTCATTTGCTTCAAATGATACGATCGCTGCAGTACTATTGCAGAAGAATGTTGATGACCAAGAGCAGCCGGTTGCTTTCTTCAGTAAGGTATTGAGGGATGCAGAGGTAAAGTACGAGCTGTTGGAAAAACAAGCCTATGCACTTGTCAAGTCACTGAAGGCTTTCATGGTCTACATTCTTTAGGCAAAGGTAATAGCTTTTGTTCCCTCCAGTTCAGTTAAAGATGTTCTTGTCCAACCTGACATTGATGGCAAAAGAAGTAAGTGGATAGCCAGATTGATCGAGTTCGATGTTGAAATCAAACCAGCAAAGCTAGTGAAAGGCCAGGGTCTTGCCAAACTCCTGGCAGAAGAGAATTGCAAGCTGCTTGACATAAATCTGATGAGTATTGATACAGAAAATGTTCCGTCTTCAGAGGACAAAAAAGGTAAGGGAATGCAGGTTTCAGCTCATCTAGCTGATTGCAAGTGGTACAGCCACATCATTCAGTTTTTGCAGACTTTATCAGTCCCATCAGATTTAACAAAGACTCAAAGAAGGGCTTTGAAGCTCAGAGCTATAAATTTCTGTATTAATGATAGCTTGTTGTTCTGGAAGAATCCCATTGGTTTGTTGTTGAGATGTGTGAATCAAGAGGAGGTAGATAAAGTCATGTGTGAACTTCACAATAGTGAGTGCAGAGGACATCACTATTGGAAAACCACAGCACACAAAATCTTAAGATCAGGTTACTATTGGCCATCTTTATTTTCAGATGTGTATAAATTTGTGAAAACATGTGACAAGTGTCAGAGGTTTGAAGGTAAAAAACAACTGAAGTCCCTTCCTCTCAAACCTATAGTGGTCACATGGCCTTTCCAGCAGTGGGGCTTGGACTTCATAGGTGAGATTCATCCGCCTTCCAGCGGTCAACATCGATGGATCCTGGTTGCCACCGATTACTTTACGAAGTGGATTGAGGCTATTCCCACCCGGAACGCCAATCACACTATCATCATAAACTTTCTGCAGGAGAACATATTCGCCAGATTTGGCTGCCCCAAAAGATTGGTCATTGATAATGCTGCTGCATTCAAGGATAAACACTTGGTGAAATTGTGTGAAGAGCTGGGAATTCAGCTGGTACATTCCACATCCTATTATCCGCAAGGGAATGGTTTAGCTGAGTCATCAAACAAGAGTTTAGTCAGAATCATGAAGAAGATGCTTGAACAAAATGCTAGAGGTTGGGATTCCAAACTGAAGTTTGCCTTGTGGGATGACAGGGTAACATGTAAGAAATCAATTGGTACATCTCCTTTCAAGTTGGTATATGGTACTGAGGCCATATTTCCTGTTCAACTTGCATTACTAGTTGCGAAATTCTTACAAGAAACTGATACTGAACCAAGTGATTTGACTAGGAGGATTCATGATTTGGTAGAACTGCAACAAGATAGAGAGCAACTCTTAGAAAAAACTGAATTGCATCAGGAGAGGATCAAGCAAAATTTCGACAAGAAAGTCAAATCAGATGTATTCAAAAAAGGGGATATGGTCTTAAAGTGGGATGCAGCAAGGCAGGAGAAAGGGAAACATGGAAAATTTGAAGCTCTTTGGACAGGTCCTTTTGTCATAACAGAGGTGCAGCAAAACAACACCTTCATTCTCCAAACTCTTTCAGGCCAGCCAGTATCAGGGGGCCCTTTCAACGGGCGCTTCCTGAAGATATATTTCTCATAAGGCTTCCCTGAAGCCAGGTTCTTCTTGTACATATTGTCTTTTTCAGTTCTGTTTTCTTTACTTTTGTCATTAAAATAACTCCATGCCCAGTGGTACTAGCAACTATTTTTCAGATTGCAATAAGGCTACTGAGTCTAGCTAGGTTCTTGGTCACCTCACAGGGAGATGCCCATCCCAGTTGGAGCCAAATGTTAATTCCCAAAATGAAACTGTTCTTTCGGTTGAGTTTTGTAGTGGATATCATGGCCTTTGGTAGTGTCTTCAAGTTACTTTTGAGTTTTTATAGCTGAGAAAGTTTTTGGTTTTGGTTTGTCTTAGAAAATAATTGACCCATAAAGTCTTCTTTTTCAAAATTGTCATTTTTTACTTTCCACAGCTAACGTGTGTCCAAAAAATTCATTGTGCGCTGTGGAAAGTGCCCACTTTCAACAACTAAGGAGCTCTTTTCATCAGTCGATGCGCTGTTGAAAGTGACAAATCTTAAAAGGTCTGACAATCAGTTCGCGGATGGCGCCCTGTGGAAAGTACATGCTTTCCACAGCTAAGGAGCGGTTTCAATTGATATGGCGTGCTGTTGAAAATACATGCTTTCCACAGCTAAAGAGTGTTTTTTAACTAACGGTGCGCTGTTGAAAGTACATACTTTCCGCAGCTAACAGGGATTTTTTGGAGAGTCGCGCGCTGGTGAAAGTGGAAAGCGAGTAGTTGACAGAGGCATTTTCCACGGGCAGTTGCTGCACAAAGCGGGAATCACGTGCGTGATATCCACGTATGACAGTAATGATGATGTGATCACCCCCCACGTCAGAGTAAATCCAAGGCATGCGCTGATAGGAGTGGGCAATCATAGAAACTCAAACATGCATGTCAGGATATGACTGTAATTCGAATCCGACCCAGAACTCACGCACAACACTCATGGCATCCAAGATGGTAGGTTCGTGTTCGGTGATGCAGGTAAAGAGGAGGTACCGCCGGCCTGACACCATCAAATCAAACAGAGGTTTCATATCACAATTCATTTCCAGAATACTGTCGAAGTTTTCATTTGTTTCAAAACAGAGCCGAAGCCCGAACTTCTTTCAACAGTGCAGAACCTCGGCTCGACTAGGCAGTTACAGGGGTTACAATTGTCAAGTTTTTGAGCTGCAGAATGGTGAGAAAACGCAGTGGCTCTTTAATCAAGAGAGAATTGGATAACTTATCCTTTTTACAATCACATCCCGAGGTCTAGAGGTTTTTTTCAAATGCAGGGTGTATGGAATTCGTAGAAAGGTTACAAATTAGATGCCACCAGGCCACAACTGAGGCCTTTGCCAAGACCTTTGATGGCAACAAAGCTCACGTCGGCTCTGTGGAAATCAAAGTGGATGAGGTTGTCATTGTCGCAGCTACAGGATTGCCAAGAACTGGTCAGAGCTGGTTTAAAACCACTGCTCCTAAAAATCTAGATTTCAGGGTCTATTTGAAAGAAGGGTACAAGCACAAAGCATGGAGAAAAGGTATGCTTGTTTCATACCTAAATGAAGAATGACAAGAATTATTCAAAGGCATCCAATTGTATATCACATCAGAGGGAAGATATGATAAATTGATGATGTATCACTTTAAACTCTTGGATCACTTCACAGGCAAGACCCCCATCAATTTGCCTTATTTCTTATATCACAGTTTGACTAAGGTATGCAAGAGGATTAGAGCTCAACCCTTGAGCGTGAAAACTACTCTATGTCACCTAGGCCTCATAAAATTGATTATTCTGGAAGAATTGAAACAACAGGGGAGGAGCTGGGAGAACTTTCTGTTCTGGGAAGGTTTTGAAACCCAGAATCAAACTGCAAATGAACAGATGGATGGTGCAAAGAAACAATCATCCCCTCAGAGCAGCTCAAGAAGAAGAAGGGCTTTACCAAGACCTTCAGAAGACAGATTATCTAGACTGAAGCCTCACAGGTCAAAGAGAAAGTTAAATTTTGAGAAGACTACATAGCAGATTACATAGCAAAATACAGGGCATCCAACAGAGCAGAGTGCAGGCAAGAATATACTTAACTTGCCCTATTTAGATTCAGAATCTGAGCAACAAAATCAATGCCCTGCCATTAAGAGTTCTGAGCAATCAGCTGAATGTGCAAAAAACTATGAAACTTTCAATCAAACAGAGTAGGGAGAATCATCAAAAAACCCTAGGTCAAATAAGTCTCAAAGGATCAAACATCTCAAGGAGGTGATTGCCCAGCAAGAGGTCCTGGAGCGGGTGATTAAGGATAGGTATAAAAAATTATCTGATAACTTTGCCAAGACAAATGTTGCGTTTGAAAGATTGGCCAAGGAAAGTGTTAGAGATAAGAAGAGGAAGAAAAATCTCACCAAAGACTACAACAACTTGTGGTGGCTTTCCAAACGCCTCAAAAGGCATATCAGGAGGTTGAAATAAAAATTGAAGCAAAAATCTCATCCAGACCTGAAGGTTCTTGCTCAAGTTGTCGTCAATATGCAAGGTGAGAAATCGGATGCCCACTGATTTTGGTTTGAAATCAATTTCGAAGGTGAAAACTCTTTTTGTGCGCTATCAGGACTTTCAATAGCGCCAGGCTATTATTTCATTACCCGTTAGCTGTGGAAAGCGACAGCTTTCAACAGCTAACCCGTGAAAAATTCAAACGGTTGCGCTGTTGAAAGCTGGGAAAGCAATTTTTGAGGCCAAAAATACAACAGTTCATTTCAAATAGGTTCTGAAGATATGTCAGTGTATCAGTGGACTATTAAATCACATGCAAGAAGTTCAACATCAGGGATTCGAGGGATTTTTGGTTACACATTCAAAACCATTTCCTAAAAACTCGACCATAAACATTGGGAAATTGAATAGTCACATACAGGTGTCCTGCTATTTCACCACATTGCAAATGCTAAGAGCTGAAGGAGGCAGATGGTGATTTTGAAGACTGAAGACAGATCGACTGCTTAGTTTAGTTGTTGAAGACTTTAATTTCAAAGTTGTTTAGATAGAATAGAACTGTTTTTATTAAATACAAATCCATGTTTTTAGGATCTGTACAACCGTTTGTAAGGGCTATAAATTCATGTTTTTGATATCAAACAAGGGTTCGATTCTGGATACAGTAATGCTCTTTGTACTCAGACATTTCATTGTTAATACAGATCACAGGTTTCTTTCCATTTTGGTATCAGTTTTCCATATTTCTTCTTCACTGTTATATTGTTGTCAAACCTTGAATAGTTGTTATCCTATTGTTTTGTTCATGACATTATAATCAGTTCCTTTAGTTGTTTATTAGACCCTGCTTTGCACTGGTTTATGGACAATCTTTTCTTCATCCACTGAAAGTTATTTTACTGTTTAACCAATCTTGGAGAGCATTGTCTATTTGTTTACCATTTTTGATGTCTGAATGCTATAAGTTGAGTTGATTTATCCCATTGATCCACATTTACAAAATACAAAAACATTCATTTCTTAAGTTACCAAGCACCTTTGGTCTACAACCACAAAGGGTTTCTTGGAGTGATAACAGAGTGGACAACATCAAACACCTCTACTTTTCTTCACGGCTCTACGTAGCCCAAATCTCCACATATATTTTTCCTTAGTCGTTTTTTTGAAGATTTTCAAGGACTTTTCTAAGGTATCAAAGGATTCTAAAAATAGGTTTAAAGAAAAAAAAATCAATGGCTCTTTATGCACAAACTAAACTAGCGAAATAACCACTTAGCCATTTCAATTCTTCAAGGATCCATTCAGATAACTACATAAATAAAATTTTGTATATAAATGGAATAGATATATAGAGATAAATTCCAAAATAGTAACCTAGAGAACTCAATCAACTTAATTATATTTTATTTATCATAAATATCTCTTTCTTTCCCTTGTCGAGTGCCCCTGCAAATCCCTTTTAGTGAAAATAATATCTCCCCCACACCCACATATGAAAAAGAAATGAGGGATAACCTCTTTTTTCACTTTATAGTAGAAATCCATAGGTAGGGTGACATAAATCTTCATTTTGTGTCATTTAGTTTTTTTTTTAAACATTGCATTGATCTTACGTCTTCCATACATTGACTATTGCAACATAAGGATGGAGTGCATGTTGTCTCCACATTAACCCTATGTTTTTCTTTTACACAACACTAAGCAAAGTATTATATCAACATGGAAAACATGATGCAAACATAACACATTCAATGTATGAGTAACTATAGAGATGCAAAAATGATCCAATAAAAATGATATTTTTTTTTCATATTTGAGCATCATACATTCACTGCAAATATGACACAACCACAACACAAAAATTTGATGTGTAGTAGCAAGAAAAACTCGACGATGGGTTTGAAGACTATAGCGACACAAATCAACAATGTTATAGCCTTGTATTGTAGTATTTCATCTATCATTGTTCAAACCAATCAAAGCTCTAGTAGAAAATTCTTATGAAACTTCTTCTCCCCTTCAAACTAAGCCTATTCTAACCACCTTTCTTTTGCATTCCTTTTCTTATCCTTGCTTCTCATAGATATGAAAAATGTTAATGACCTCCCAACCATTTCCAAAAACACAGTTGTAGTTCCCTAATGTTCTTTTCCAACAATTCAAATTCTACAAAATTCAAGCAATTTTATCTTTCATTGGCTTGCACATAACATCTTGGGATTGATTAAAGGGTCCATGTATTAAAATGGGTGGTCACATCATCCTCCAAATAGGATTCTACCTTCTTCTTCTTAGGCTATTATTCTTTCTTTAGTTTGTGGGAAGAATCCCTCTCTTTAGATATGTAGAGGTTGACAAGTCATTTGCTATGCATGCCCCTTATAATCTGTGGAGTGTAGAGCACTAGAGAATCTCTAAAATTTTCAAGCATACACATGCTCAAAGCTCAACACGTTGGACCATTGGTGGATTTGCATAGCTTTAACCTTTACAAAGTGTAGAGGATCAATCAACACGATCCTCTTCAACTCCCTTATTCCTTCTACACAACCAAAACTCCACATGCCTCTTTAACTTAGCCAATTTTATTATTCCATGTTCCTTTTAACTTATGTGGAGTGTAGAGCATCAAACACCTCTCCTTTTATTCACACCTCTACATATCCCAAATATCCACATATATTTTTTCATAATCATTTTTAGAAGATTTCCAAAGACTTTTCTAAGGTATCAAATGCTTCCTAAAAATAGGTTTAAAGAACATAAATTCGAGGGTTCTTTATGCATGAACTAAACCAGAGAAATAACCACTTGGCCATTTCGATTCTTTAAGAATCCATTCAAATCACTACATAAATACAATTTTGTATATAAATGGAGTAGAGATTTAGAGATAAATTTTAAAATAGTAACCTAGACAACTCAATTACCTTATTTTTATTTTATTTATCATATTTAGTTGGTTAATTTTAATAGCTTAATTTCATTTCTACTCTATAATATTCAATGAGAAAAAAAAATGAAATGTACATTAATATGGAATATTCAATTTGTGAGTGCATTATGCACATGCAAAATTTAACTTCCATTCAATCTCTTAATAGAATGAATATTTTTTTGTTTGGAAAAAATATGGAGTCACTAGTTTTTAGTTTAAGTTTCAAGATTAATTTTAGGGATATGTAAGTTAAATATATATACCAAAAAGATAATAAGAATCATATTAATAACAAAACAAAGATAAATGGTAGAAACATAGAAGATAGATGAGGATGATGATGTTATTGTCCATTCCAATCAACTTTGTGGTACTAAATCTTAATAAAAAAAAAGTTAATTTTTTTTTTTTTTTATCTTGTTTTTAAAATCAAATAGTTTGGACATAGAACTACCAAGTTTAAGTTGGTTATTCATGGGCTAACACATTATAAATATCAATGTTATTACAAATGTTTTGAAAATGTTTATTATCTTTTATTTCATTGAAACTGAAAACTTTACAAATTATTTCTTCCCATTGTGTTTTAGGTCTTGTGTACCTCTTAGTGACTATGAAACACATAAAAATTTGTTCTTATTTTGCATATTTATTTGTTTTTTGGTTCACATTAATAAAAAAAATAATTTTAAAATTCTTACCTGGAATTGATGACATACTTGTAATAGACCAACTTTTTCTTTTACTTAATCTCATTGTAATATCATAATTTTTCTTTGAAGTTAGTTACAATTCTATTATAAATAGTAATGATGTTATACTATTATGAAGAATATCTTTGTTCTTCTCTTTAACCTTTTTCATTGACTTTTACAAATATTGTAACTTTATAATTTTTCTTTGAAATTAGTTACAATTCTACTATAAATAATAATAGTGTTATACTATTATGAAAGATATCATTTGTGTTATACTATTATTATGAAATATATCTTTGATCTTCTCTTTAATTTTCATTTACTTTTACAAATATTTAAAATTATAATTATGAAACATATCATTTGTGTTATACTATTATTATGAAATATATTTTTGATCTTCTCTTTAATTTTCATTTATTTTTACAAATATTTAAAATTATAATAAGTTCTTATTTAGTAATGTCAACCAACTTATATTTATACACTAAAATTATTATAACAAAAATAGATTAATGAAAAATTGTGTTATACTATTACGAAGTATATCTTTGATCTTCTCTTTAACTTTCATTCACTTTTACAAATATTTAAAATTATAATAAGTTCTTATTTAGTTCATAATATATCTTTGATCTTCTCTTTAACTTTCATTCACTTTTACAAATATTTAAAATTATAATAAGTTCTTATTTAGTAATGTCAACCAACTTATATTTATACACTAAAATTATTATAACAAAAATACTAAAATTATTATTATAACAAAAATAGATTAATGAAAACATGGAAAAAATATTCTCGATAACATTTTTTTTTTTTTTCTTTTCAACTTTACAATATAATAATAAAAAATCCTAATATAATAATAAAAACCTATTACAAAATTAAAAATCATAACAATAATTAAGATAATTAATTTTTGGAAAATGAATAGATATGAGGAGAGGGGGCGATTCGGCTCTGATAAGAAACCCTAGCTCTCCCGCGGCATAGTCAGCTGAAGCACGCACTCAACAACAGGCGGAGCAATCCAACAGAGACGATCATGCTTTCCTGGTGGCCACTGATACACCATTATGGGCGAGGAGGGGGCGGGACCCCCCTCATATCGTAACGTGGCGGCAAATGATAAATCGGGCGTCAGGGCACGGAGACCCACCTTCGAGCCGCCGGCGCAGATAAGAGATCAGCTCTTAGCCAAGGAGCAGGGTCTGCGAGCGGAAATGGACACAGAAGCAGGAACCTCCCAGCCCAAGCAGCCACGGAGTTGGGAACCAGGTAAATGCATTCCACAACTGGAAAAATCTCTGAGATATCTCATTAGTTCAACTAGGGTTGGAGAGCATACACAATTTATGAAAGAACATGCCCTCATTGGGAAATTTCTGGGGCTTTGGCCCATAGAGAGGGACCTTAACAAGTGGATCAAGCATTGGTGGAACCCCAAAGGAGACTATGAGGTGCAACTCATCTCTAAGGGTTTTTTCACCATCATTCTATACAACCTTGAGGACAAGGACAGGATCTTTGAAAATGAACCATACTTCTTCAACTCTGCAGGGCTGTTCCTACGCTTCTGGACGGAAAGATTCAGCCCGGATAAAGAATATTTCACCATGGCCCCCGTATGGATACGTCTATACTCCCTCCCACCAGAGTTTTGGTTGGAAGAGATCCTTATGGGTATAGGCAATACCCTAGGACAATATGTCAAAGCTTCGGAAGCCACAAAGCAGAGAAAATACACCTCCTATGCCAGGATCTGTGTATACATGAATATCTCCAAAGCAATCCCTGGTACGGTGACCCTTGAATACCAGGATGAGGACTGGCAACAAACTTTGGATTATGAGCACATCCCTTTTAGATGCAGGAGATGCCATGAGCACGGCCACCTATTTCGGGATTGCCCTCTCATCAAACAAGCGACAAAGGCAAGTGAAACCTCGTAGAAGGATGGCTTCACCACCGTCACCTCAAGGAGGCGGAACCCCCCAAGAAAGCAAATCCCAGATACCAGCCAAAAAATTGCAACCAAAAATTCATATGAGATCTTGGACCAACTGCCAGAAGAAGAGGAGATCCAAAACCCACATAAGGACCCTCCACAAAAGTCCACGAACAACCCGAACATCAACCCCAACTCTGCAACAGGCGAAATCCACATAGAAGACAAAGGAGAAGGGGACAGAGACACCCCAATGCTGATCGATGACCGAGACCTGGCAGGAATAGACTTGGAAAAGCTGGAGGAAGCGCTCAACCAAAAGGACTTGCATACCCTTCCTGAAGAACAACTGCGCAAAGTTCATAAAGTCTTTCTAAATTCCTCAGCTGGATCCACGGCACGCCTGGGCATAGCAACGGACCTGAGCTCTGGCTCGAAGAAGATACCTCGAGAGAATAAAAGAAGAGGCCGGAAAATTGCGCAGCAGCTGATCAAGGAAGTTGGCAACCTTATGATCAATTCGGGTCAGATCCACAAGCTCTCGGAGGGATACCTCCATTCCGCCCCCCCTTCTTAATGATGAAGATCATCACCTGGAACATCAGAGGACTAAATGGTAGATCCAAGCAAAGGATTCTACGAGACTGCATAACAACAGAAAAACCGGACATTCTGATGCTACAGGAGACCAAATGCCGAGGAGCAAATGCCGAAGCTATCTTTCAGTGTCTATGGAAAGCTCGCAGATTCCTAACCATAGATTCAATAGGGGCCTCAGGTGGCCTGGCCATCCTATGGGACCCGCAAAGCATCACAATCAGCAACCCCTTCACAACGATAAGTACAATCACCGCCCACTTCGAGGTCATTGGATCGAATCAGGAAGGGTCCATCACCAATGTATATGGGCCTCAGAACAATCAGGATAAAGACATTTTCTTACAGCGGCTGGAGCTGATCAAAACACTGGTTGGAACACCAAATTGGATCCTAGGTGGCGACTTCAACATGATCCTGACGCTGGAGGAGAAAACAGGAGGCACCAAGAAACTCGAGCAAGATAGTGGTAAGTTCAGAACCCTCATTGACAATCTAAATCTGGTAGATATAGAAAATAGCAATGGCACCTTCACCTGGTCCAATAGCAGATCGGGCAATTAGCATGTCGCCTGTAGGTTGGATCGTTTCTTAGTCACTGAAGAGATAATGGAATCAGGCTCCTGTTTGGAAAGTCTCATTCTTCCAAAAGCGGGCTCAGATCACTGGCCTATTGCTCTGCAACTAAATCTGGGAGACCCACCCAGATACAAGCCTTTTCGCTTTGAGAAATTTTGGCTGCAACACCCGAAATTTCAGCAATTGGCCAAATCCTGGTGGGCACAATCGGCAATCGATCATGGATCCAAAATGTACAAATTCCAACAGCGCCTTAAAAACTTCAAACAATTGTTGAAACAATGGAACAAAAACTGCTTTGGCAATATACTCCAAAGCATCAGAACTATAGAAAACCGAATGGGGGAGATCCAAAAAACTTTCATCTCTGGCTTCAGAACTACTGAACTAATGAAGGAAGAGGCGGAACTACAGGAACAACTCGAAGAAAGAAGAAAGCAAGAAGAAATATTATGGAAGCAGAAATCCAGGGTGCAATGGCTCAAGGAAGGGGAGAGGAATACAATATTTTTTCACAGAGCTATGATACATAGAAGACATGTTAACAGGATCACCCACCTGGAAGATAGTCAAGGCCACATGATCAGGGAACATACCAAGATCGAGGAAGAGCTTCTCAGGTATTATCAGAACCTGCTTACGGAGCCAAATGTTGATAGAACGGAAGCCATTTAGCGGGTCACTGAGCACATACCGTCGCTGGTCACGTCAGAGAAAAATGCAGCGCTAACACGGCCCATCACCCAAGAAGAAGTAAACCAAGCAGTCAAAACCATGCCTTCAGAAAAAGCCCCTGGACCGGACGGATTCACCACGGACTTCTTCCACTACTGTTGGGACTTGATTAAACACGAGGTTTGGGAGGTAATAGAGGAATCAAGAACTTCAAGATTGGTATTACCAGCTCTAAATGCCACCTTTCTCACCCTCATTTCGAAGGAAGAAAGAGTCACTAACCCCAAGCAATTCTGACCCATAGCCCTGTGCAATGTTATCTACAAAATCATCATGAAGGTCATAGCCAACCGTCTGAAACCCATTCTGCCTTTTGTCATCTCAAAGGAGCAAGCAAGGTATGTAGAGGGGAGACAAATTATGGACAGTGTTGTCCTGGCGCATGAGATCATCCATTCCCTCAAATCCACTCGTACCCCAGGTATGCTCATCAAACTTGATCTTTCTAAAGCCTTCGACCGAGCCAATTGGAAGTACCTCAAAGCCGTCCTTGATTCTTTTGGATTCGATCAGGGCTGGATAAATTGGATCTTAAATCTGACTTCCTCAGCCTTCTTCTCCATTCTGGTTAATGGAGTCCCCTCTCAACCGTTTTCACCTTCAAGAGGAATACGACAGGGGGACCCCCTTTCTCCCTTCTTGTTTGTTCTCATGGCGGAGGGCTTGGGACGTTATATCAAGGCTGCAGTATTGGAAGGTTCCCTCAAAGGCCTCCCCTTGCACAACATTCAGCCAACTCCCTCTCACAGCCAATTTGTGGATGGCACACTCCTACTGAACTCTCCCACGGTCAAGGAAGCCATCAAACTGGATTCCATCTTGTCGGACTTCTCTGAAGCCTCAGGCATGGAGCTTAATTTGGATAAGTCAAAGCTCTTCTTCTTTAACACCCCGTCTTGTATCCAGATCCACATTTCCAGACTTCTGGGGATACCTAGGAGCTCCCTTCCGTCCAATTATCTCGGGGTTCCCCTGGATGGAACGGCTATTCGCTCCATCTCTTGGGACAACCTCCTCCTCTCTATCTCGAACATGCTAAGCAATTGGACCTTTAGACCCCTCAACATTGCCTCCAGATTGGTCCTTATCAGATCAGTACTGCAAGCTTTACCCACCTATCTATTCATAGCCCTGGCCGCACCAAAAAAATTCATTAGAGCCATCAGAAATCTTCAGCGAAACTTCCTCTAGAGTGGTCATTAGCCCAACAAGAAGTGGGCGCTAGTTAGCTGGGAAACACTTTGCAAGCCAAAAATTCATGGAGGATTGGGACTACAAGATCCAGGGAAGCTCAATCAGGTAATGGGGGCTAAAATATGGTGGAGATGGCTCAAAAATCCCACAGCAGTCTGGGCACAACTATGGAAACGAAAGTACGCCCCATTCACACCGGAGGACCAGCTAATCCGACACAACACTCCAATACAGGGCTCCCATATCTGGAATACAGCTTGGCAGAATCGTACGCTGGTACAGGAGCATGCCTTTTGGGAAATCATAGACGGAGGCAACGCCCTGTTCTGGCAAGATTTATGGCAGCAACTCAAACAAATGGACGCAATGGAGGAACTATCGGACCTCAAACGAAGCCTCCACAGGGATACCGCCCTAAAGGTCCAACACCTATGGAAACCAAAAACGCAACAGCAGAAATGGCGGCAATGGAAGCTTTCACACCAGGAGCTCGAGATCCCGGAAGATCTCAATCTACAGGTCTGGCGAACTCAAGCCATGCGCAGGAAAATACTCACAAGAGAGGGACCAGACATCCTCAGATGGGGATACTCCACAGCCGGAACCTTCAATATAAAAGAAGCCTATCTACTGCAAAGCCAGCACCAAGAATTAAGAAACGAACGAATCTGGAGCAAAGTCTGGAATCCGGCTCTCTGGCCTAAAATCTCCACCTTTTTGTGGCTTGTGGCGCATAACAAAGCCCTCACGTGGGACAACCTAAGGAAAAGGGGCTTCATTGGACCATCCATTTGCGCCTTATGCCACCAACAGGAGGAAACCAAAGAACACCTCTTTAATGGGTGCCACTACAGCCAACAGATCTGGGACAAAGGAGCGCAAGCCATGCGTAGATCCAACCAAGACCGCGGAAACATTAATGATACAATCGAAAACTGGGATCATGGCACTTACAACAATCCCATATTAAAACTAATCTGGCAACTTCTGTCGGGTTTCATCCTCTGGCAAATTTGGAAGGAACGAAATAAGAGAATCTTTCACTCCCAACCCACCCCGCCAAACACTACCTGGGAGACAATCAGATCCCACATTAAAGAAACAATCAGAAGCAAATCGTGGACAGAAGAAGATCTGCAATGCAGCCCAGAGGAACGATGCGCCTTACAAAACTGGCAACCCATCTTCAACAAATAACTGGGGACAAAATCTCTTCAGAGACCGTTGACTAGCCCAGTCTGCTGGACTCCTCCCCCAGAATGCTTCATCAAAGTAAACTTTGATGGCGCATCCAAAGGCAATCCAGGAGCGACAGGTTATGGGGCTGTGCTCAGAAACTACACTGGAGAGATTCTTGGGCTGGAAGCGGGATTTCTAGGCGATACTACCAACAATGTAGCTGAGCTAACAGGATTACTACAGGGCCTCCAATCAGCTATGGATAAAGGTTATCATCAAGTAATCCTAGAAGGGGACTTGCAAATCATTATAAGGCTCACAACCAAGATTATACATGGTGGTCACCCCAACAAAGTCTCGCCAAGCTGGCGACTACAGGGCCTGCTTGAAGACTTTAGCCACCTCCTCCAACACCATCTCAGTATCACCACCTCTCATGTGAGAAGGGAAGCAAATAAAGTGGCGGACTATCTAGCAAATGTGGCAGTGGAGAGGGAGATGGAACACTTCTGTTGGGAGGCCCATAGACCACTCAATCCAGAGATCTTCACTCGATGCCACACATTGGCCACAGAGGACCTCGAAGCGCCAGATGGGGTGACACGTAGGGAGAGGCTGCCATGCGGACGCCAGCCAGGACGTCGCATTTAAAATTGCAATGGATCAGTGCAAGGGCATTAACCCGACGAGGCCTCTTGCTCGCAGGAGGCGTACCAGGCAAGCTTGCAACATCAAACCAGGCATTCAAGTTATGGCGGTTCGGCTCGCGTTAATTTTTATTGTTAGGATTGTGGGAGGAGAGCACCAGCTGCTCTGGGTAGTTCTCGTTCCAGGTAAGTTGCAAAACAACAGTCGCGTCCGTGGAAATTTACAGGAACAGACCCCGCATTCAGGAATTCTCCTCGCGATAGGCAACAAAGCGACCTCCCAGGGAAGCAACTGGGCATCCCACCTGACCTCCACAATGCCACGACTGCGCGGGACACCCCGGAGAGGAGCAGCTTGGTATGCTGCGAAATCCAGAAGGCAGAGGAAACAAACTTTTGAAGCAACTCTCGCCATAGCCAGACGCAGAAGGAAAACGAAGCCACGTACGCCACCCATGGCATATGTGGTCGAAGAGATTCTGGAAGGGGGTATACCAGACAGCATACCAGAGCACCTATTGTTCACTGTGCCCGAGAATTGGAACCCGTCAACAGATTTTGGTCAGGATAGGCAATGCTCGACTGTTGGCGAAACGACAGCTCCCAAAGACGAAGAAGAGCAACCCCACTCCACCTGTTACATAGAAGAAGAGCTACCCTCTAATGCGCTCAGGGAGGCGACGAGGGATAATCCACCAGGGCACGACAAGGACTCAAATGCAAGTCACAGCCAAGAGCAGCCGTCCTCACCAAATTGGGAATGCCTCAGCCTCATCCTTGAAATCAGAAGTTTGTTGGACGACCATACCTTCAGGCTAACGAAGATTGAACAAAGATTGGACATGTATTTCACGGCCCACTCCAGGACGCATCCGAGGCGACAATGCCCAACTTGTGCATGTCCATATATGCATTCCCAGCCGGATGGAAGCAAACCGAGGAACAACACCAGTGTGCAGGCTAGCAGGTCAATGGAAATCCAGAATTGGTTTTTTGCTTTACTATCTTGTTTTCAGTTAGGCCTTGAGCCATCTAGTTTACAGTCTTTCTTAGTCATAACTTCTGCTACTCAGTTAAATTTTCCTGAATGCACGTCCTGGTTTCCTTCGGGCAAGACGCTGCATGGTAAACTTCGTCATTTTTGTGACCAGGATGACATCTGGCAGGGGATGTCCAGATGGCCCGGTTTCCTACCCAGGCGGGACATCTGGCATCCCAAACAGATGTATTGTCTTTTTTATTAAAGCTATATAACAGGTCCCACCCCTTTTATTTACAAAAAAAAAAAAGATAATTAATTTTTGGTTTCCATCTATTGAAAATGAACACAATTAATTATAAATTAATCTAAAATTCTAATATGATCACTAACAATTGAAGATGCTGGCATATTCTTAGTAGTCTTCCCAAATCAATGAATGTGATTTCCTCTTCATAACTTCCTTGTATTTTTGAATGCATCCGTTAACCTGTTTACCTTTTAACATTTACCTAATCATATTAAGAAATTACTTTTGCATTATATGATTGCCACATTTAAATGATTAAACTTTGAATTTAACAAGCTCGCTGTGCTGGCTATAGACACTCATTTTTTAATTATGCATTTCATTTTCTGACTATGCGTTTCATTTTCTGTCCACGCCTTTCAGAGTTCTATCAACCACTGTTTTTAGTAGCTGTGATAGTTATAAAAAGTACCCGCTTTACCATTTACCATATTTATACTCCCCTTGTTTCGTTTTTGTTACCATGTTTATACTCGATTGTTTTGCTCTTGTAAACAAACATTAGAGAGTATGTTCATGCAAAATCAACATGCAGCTGACATGTCACTAAAGTGGTGTTACGTTCTACGAATTATATTAGTCGGGAAAATCCGAATATATAAACAGCATTCAAATTTAAAGATACATTTAAACATAAATCCTTAACTGATTCTTCTATTATAAAGAGCTACACCAAGAACCATGAGATCACTCTGATGAGTTCTAATTCTTCCCTTATAAAGAGCTACATCATGAACCATGAGATCACTCTGATGAATTTTACACATAATATTGACATCCCTACGACCAATAAGATATTATAGACTTATATATATATATATATATTTATCAATTTCAATTCTAATTACCTAGTAGTTTCTTGTCCTGATTCATATCCAAGCTTTGAGAAGATTACATTCTTTACTGTTGAAGCTGTATCAAAAATCTTTCCTGTGATGCCTTTATCTTGTCCATCATTTGTTCCATCCTGCTCTTTCTCATCGACTTTTACCGATTGATTTGTATTGTCTGATCCGAGACTCAATTTCTGAATTCTACTGTCAGTATCAGCATCCAGAAAATGCACATTTTTCTCCTTGTAGGGTTTTGCATCTAAACTCTGATCAGCTTTCCTGAAAGCATCATGAGTGTTTATTGCCTGTACGGATGGAGGAAGCGGAGCAATGGCAGCGGGTTCTTCACCTATGTACATCACCAATATATAAATCATCCCTGCTTCTTTATACAAAACATTCGAATTGAAAAATTCAAAGGGAAATATGAATGATTGCTAGAAAAATTTAAACCTGCGGCTAGTGTGGCAGTCTCTTCATGCGATCGAATTCTATGAACTTCTTTCCGGAAGGCAGATCGAGGACCAAAGCCTTTGGCCCTCGTAAACGCCCCGGGAGAACTCCAATCTATTTCCGGCTGGAGCACCTGATCGTGTTTGTTCTCAGGCACTGCAAGAACAAAATCAAATTGAAAACAAAAAATGGGAAACCCTTGACCTTATCCTCATTAAATGTATAGTGAAACACACAGTATTCAATTTCTCACGTTCTTTGCCGGGAAGATCATGCGTGATTTCCGCTTTCTTGTCCTTTGAGCAATTGTCCTCGGCTTTACTGTAATGATCATATTGAGCCTCCTCGGTCTCAGTTTGATTGCCATGATCATGTTTGTTAGGGTTCGTGATAGAGGCTTTCAATTTCTTGGCTTTGTCTTTCACCTTCTTCAACACTGACTTGTTATGGCGGGCGCTACGGGTCTTACTACTTGGAATATACTGCTCGTCATCTTCACCTGCTAACCAGCGAATCAGACATCACATGAAATCTCACTCTAAAATCACCCGACAACTACAAAAACAAAAACCTAAACCTAACAATTTAAAAAAAAAAAAAAATCCTAAACCTAGCATTAAAAAAAAAAACCATAATCCTAACCCTAACAATTTCAAGGTGAAACCGCAAGCATCCGACTGCAAATTAGAAGGAAAGAAAAGAATGCAATAATTTACCAGGCGTAATCTTGGAAACATTCATAAGTTGTGGTTTGTCTTGGATCTGTTCCATGACACGTCGACGTGGAAACTAAAATAGGACCTGTCTGTCAAATTCCTTCAGAGGTAGCGCTCTCAGAACCGAAAATTGCAGAGTTTTCTCTCAAAACAACGAAGCTTCTGTCCTGGTTAAAACTATGTTGATTGCTTAAAATGGGTATTGTTTTCTGTTGGAATTGTGGGATCCGGAGTTGAATGGAGATCTGCCTCTTTCAAGCAACGAAAGAATGAGAATTAGACAAGCGGTGGAGTATGAGCAAAAAAGGGTCCAGCGTATGACGCGCGTTGAAAGGAGTAAAAGGCAGATCCCACGAGGACGACGATGAATGGTTGTATTATTGATTTAAGTTCATGTTTGGATGCTCAGAGATTTAGGGGTCCAGGTGACAGAATCACCCCCATACAATTGTGACTGGTGGCAGGATTTCTAGCGGCGGTCTGCAAGTTATACAAACGGATAAGGATAGAGAAATTGTTCGGATCGTCCTTATGTGAAAGTCGATTACTTCAGCATACGGCGGTGCTCATCTCAGTGAAGTGTCCACACCCCTGTCGATCACACATATCCACAAATAGTTTTTAACTGTTTGCAAATGTAATGTAGCGATTTCAATGTTTATGGGTCCAACTGTCCATCTGCATGTCTAATGCATCTTTACAGAGACATAAGAGAGAATTCCTAAGTACATTTTAAGCTTGTTGTAACAAAGCCTGGAATTTTAATGACATTGGTTGATGGCCGTTATATGGCTCCATCGTTATAGTCAAATCATGAGAGTATTCTCATAAATTCGAAGTTGGTTCGAATTTGGCGGAGCATCAACTTTATTAGAGGTATTGCTATAGTCAAAGAGTGTGCTAGTAACGATAAAACATACAATTTCCAAACAAGGTCGTCTCTAGGATTGTTCTCGTACGTTGATAAGATTGGATTGTTCTATCAACTAAACCTAACTTATCACATCTAACATTTAATTGCTAAACCCTAAACTCCTAATGATTATCACACCTAATCACTAACCCCAAATTTGATCTCACAACTAACCCTATCTTATCATTTGTAACATAATCATAGTTTGTTAATCTTTCGCTTTTAAAACATAATCATTAAATTCTAACAATTAGTAACTCACTAACTCCTCCTAGTCATCTAATCCTTATTCACTAAAATTGATGATGATGGGTTCCCCTAATCACTAACCTTTAAACCTTAAATTTTAATTCAACTTATCCACTAATTCACGAACTAGTTACCACTAACCCAGTATTAATTCACGTTATAATTCATAATCCTTATATGCCTATAACCCCTACCTTGTAATATTAGTCCTCAATGGTACCTTAGTTTCATATAATTCATAATTCTTATATGGCTATAACCCCTACCTTGAAATATTGATCCTCAATGGTTACCTTGTAATATTAGTCCTCAATGGTACCTTAGTTTCATATAATTCATAATCCTTATATGGCTATAACCCCTACCTTGTAATATTGATCCTCAATGGTACCTTAGTTTCATATAGCAACATTTTCTTTATTAATAGATTCATCGGCATGCTTAAAAATAATATATGAACTATTTAGATTACTAATGGATGGCTATGTTTAATGTATACGGCATTGTTATAGCTTCTTTTTCGGGAGTGCATTTATCATGGTCAAATGTCGAGAGAAACTTCAAGAGCATCATAACACATTTATATTATACAAATACTAACATTGATTGTAAGAATAGAGTCTTGGAAACCCACACTAACTTAGTTCCTATGTTGGGAGCATCTTGAATGATTATTGATACATTGTGGAATTATACTCTAAGGGAAGGACTCCAATTCAATAAGAATAACCTAGCCTAGAAGTCCTAGGACCTTTTGAGGTAGAAATAGGGGTGAATAATAATTTATTTGGGAATGTTTTCTCTTAATGTTTAATTAGGATTTAAGTTGTCACATACCCACTACCTAAATCGGATTTTTCTGGTCTTCTGTCGGACTAGAACCCTTAATTATCCATGGAGGCCCAGCATAAGCTGGCTCTTTCTCTCTCCTTCTCCGTTCCCATGTGATCGCGGGTCATATTCACGGTAAAATTTGAACGCAGTGCCTATTTGTATTTCACGCCTCGGCGCTACAATAATGTCTAAACGTTCGACTCTGCAACCGTCGAACCCCGACAGGGCTAGCGACCGACCAATGGGGACGAATCTCTACAGGGTCAGCAAATGGCCAATAGGAACAAATCTCAACAGGGGTAGAGAACCGCAAGTGAAAACAGGCCCCGTCGCGCGGTTAAGTGGAATACAGGTGGCGAAAAGGGAAACTTGACACGGTAGTCGACATGACAGGAGGGGGGGCCCACTTCACACGCCACACTATTCCGGACCCCCCCCCACCATTAAAGACAGAATGGTAAGGGGGGTCCGGAATCCACTTGAGCGTCGTTGATCATGATGAGTTAATCTCGACCATTCGAGAGATGCGTGTCCAATTCCAGACCCCCCCTACCGCTAAAGGCAGAACAGTAAGGGGGCTCCGGAATGGAACCTCAGCCATTGATCTGGGTGGGTGGAATCTGGCCGTCCAGATCTGCTCGCCGCTTATCCTAAAGCATATTCACGTCCTAGCTTAAGTTGACGTCTCATCTCCACATCTAACGGTCATTACAAACCCTGAGATCCTCCGAAAGAATCTCGTCCGTTCATCGGAGTTTATCATCACGAGAGTCCGGACTCTCGATCTCGGGACTCCCGAATCCTCGATCCCTGGTTTTCCGATGCGGTTAATCTCTCGACACGTGGCCTCCGTCAATCAGACGGCTCAGATCTATCCCAGGGTTTCCACAATGGAAAATCCCGAACTCTTGTCAACAGGAATCCCGATTCCGTGATTCCCGATTTCTCGAAATGGGGGATCTTACGACACGTGGCCTCCGTTAATCGGACGACTCAGATCTACTACGGGGTTTCCATAATGGAAAGTCCCGAATTCTTGTCAACAGGAATCTCGATTCCACGATTCCCGATTTCTCGAAATGGGGGATCTTACGACACGTGACCTCCATTAATCAGACGGCTCAGATCTACTCTGGGGTTTCCATAATGGAAAGTCCTGAACTCTTGTCAACAGGAATCCTGATTCCGCGATTCCCGATTCACGGGGGTTTTTAACCCTCGAGTAACACCGGATAGATCCAACGACTGTCGGGTTTTTTCAGTCGAGGTCTGGCGACCTAGATCGGTTCTTACCCATGCATTCTTCCACGACTCCTTGGACGTGGAAAAGATCCACGGTCCAGATAATCTCATGTACCTTGGAGATGTACGATCCCAAATTCCTCATTGCCCACAAAGACACAAAAAACAAAGGGGTAAGGCATTATAACGCCCTACTTTCTTCTACTAATCTAACGGTCGTGGGTGACCGCGGATTCCCTGACGAAATCTCGTACGTCGATTAATACCTATAAGGTTAAGGTACTTAACTTTCCAGCTCCTTCCTCCGATCTGACGGTCGTGAGTGACCAAAGATCTCCCGACGGGATCTCATCCGTCGATTCGTTACTTCATCCTTATGCTGTCATCTCGGTTTTCAAGAGGATCGTTCCTCCTTATGCAGGGTTACTAAGGCCTTACGCCTTCACAACCGCCTTCCCGGTTCTTGATGGGCTTTTCAAGGAAAATATTTCTATGGGGAGATTTACTCAGGGTACTACCTGAGGTATGTAAGGATGTCGTCCTCCCGAGAACCAGATGTGAAGTTTGAATTTGATCAGTACGCACACAAATAACGAATTCATGAAGACATAAATCATACATAGTCTTTCCATATAAATATACAACTACTAGTACTGATCAAAACACCATACAGTCATTCTTATAATGAAATCATTCACAGTTTCACAACT